>JAADVB010000245.1:0-25739 GCA_023334545.1 Salisapilia sapeloensis | reverse complement strand
TGCACATTTCGAGCACCGGCCATGGCTTGAAGTCGTCTCGAAGATAGCTTTCTCCTGATTGCATCAAAGACCAAGACAGAAAAAGACTAAGAAAATGAACATGTACCTCCATTGGCAATGCAGAACACTCGCTTATGCATTCGATATAGTGGATGAAAGTTATATTGAAGTGCTTTGTTAAGTTTCCAATGGCAAGTGGCAAAACCGAGTCGGCCACTTTCAACGAACGCAGAGTTTGCCGAGCAGGTTATCATGAATAGAATTACAAGAGGAAAATTCACCATTTTGCTGAATCAGTATTTAGCGTGAGCACTGCTTTATTGTAGAAAGAAGGATAAGAGAATCGAAATAATTTCATTAGATCGTTGTCTGGTTTGGGAGTGGTGAAAAGGCGCCGAGTCGTGTAGGCATTTCGATTCTGGAAAGCGTCAGGATGAAGTATCTTGTAGCCTTCTTCATATTCATAGCATCCTTCTCGGCATCCTACGGAGAAATCATCGCCGCTGTGGATAAAGTTGAGGAGCTTGAAAGTCGAGCTTTGGCAGCTGGGGAGGATACGCTCGAAGAAGATATAAAAGAGCGTTATGAAGCAGATATGATTGATATCAATGTCTATTCGTATGTACTTTCGTTACGCTGATTGATATGCTTGATGGCGATCTGACGGACCACTCTTGTGAAAAGATATGCAACGCCAGAAAATTATAAAATTGGGCTACTAGTCGACCCATGTCGCAACCGAAACGTAGATTGCTGCATCGACCATTTTGGGAATCCGGTACCTTTCATAGAGTAGAAGCAAAATCAGAGCTGCTCATACAGGCATGCTCCTTTCCTCTTGTAGGCATACATGCAAGAAGATGCACGGAGTCTCATTCCCGTCATGGACGAAGCTGGTGTGACGCTCGATGCTTCCATTAGTCGAGTTGGTGATCGGCCAATTGTGTTCGACTCAAACTGCTACGTCGATGCCGAATCTCATCCGTATCGGCTCCAGAAAAGGCTCACACCCAAAGGACTACAAGTCACGCACAAATACAACGACTCGACCTGCGTTGGCCGCTTAAAAGCCTTACTTCCCCTGAAAGATGTCGTGCGACCTGCATGCTGGGACCACAACGTTTCCGTAAATGCTCTAGCGAGTTGTTACGGAGTCGATGGACGTAAGAAGCAGACTTGTGTTGCTATCGGCTATACGCAGACAGCGTACATATCTCAATGCTTTGGTGAGTTTGCACTCGACAACCATTGCGGGACCTTCCTGGAGCTCCACGAGCCTGGTAGTGAAGTCATTCTAAGCCAGACGAGATTGCTAGGCGAGTTCACGAGTGGATTTCGGACAACGACGCTGCCGTTATTTTTTCAAGGAGACAAAGGCCGAACCGTGTGCTCTGGCGCGTATGAAATCTGGTGGGTACTCCGCACCAAGTATAACTTCATCGTATACCAGCGGAAATCGTTCCGCGTAACACACCCGACTTGTGACTTTGACCTCGCAACCAATACGTACAAGAACTTTTATACTATGGATTCTAGAGCTACCTAAGGTCTCCACAATCCACGTTCGTCCCCTTGAGGAAGTATGTTCCACCGGAGTTGATTAGCTGCTTGTTGTTTGCCTGCATCCGTTGTAAATCGTACTTGACACAAATCACAGCGCTCAGCTGTAGCAGTGTTCCGGAACCCACATGCACTGCATTGATGACGCTGTTGGATTCGACCGGAAGATGGATTCACAGTCGCACAGATTTGGCAGGCTCGGACTGTTTGAGGCTGTCGGTGAAGACAGACTGGGCAGGACCAGACGGACGGCTTGACTGCCGTCGAAGTGTCGAATGAGGGATGTGGATACCCCTCCAGAGGCTTAATACTGTCCGGGGGTTGCGCCTGTGCATCTTAGTGTTAGTCGACAGACTAGTCTAGAGTCAAACCGGAGTATATATGTCCTACCTGATCGTCATTGCGTACATGGATCGGTGCATTGCCTTGTTGAACAGTAAGTGACTTCTTTACATTCGCTTTTGTCGTAAGCGTGGGAGCTGCCGAGTGCTGCAATCCATGCATCGCCCTAGCAACGTATTGACTTGCAAGTTCGGTAAACTCGACGTAGTCAAATTTATCAGGAGTAATCGCAGCAAAACGTTTCAACACTAGAGTCATCGTCTCCGGATCTAACTCCACGCCAAACTTCCTCATGAGTGCGTAGAAAGCATCATGGGCGACGAATCCGGTGGCTTTACCATCGTACAAGGCAAACGACTGTAGAAACGAGTTGAGCTCTCCACATTGCTCAATCACCTGGTTACAGATAGCCGGGAGGACGGTCACGTCAACTTCCCTCAAGTCCATCAGCACTGGAGGCGTGGGTCGGATGCAAGCTGGAGTATTGTGGCCATTGTACTTTGGAGAGAGTGTCCAGACGTTTTGAACATTGGGACCATAGCCTTGTACTTGTGGAGCCGTAAGTGGGCGATGCCGAGGTCGTCGAACTGGAAGTGGCATGGGTGAGATCGGACGAGCTTTGCGTCCATCGTGGTGCTGATGCTTCTCCTTGTACTTGGCAAGGTGGCGTAAGAAATGAGTATAGTCAATCTTGGACGACGCAGGGTCGCCCAAGATCCTCTTCAGCTCATCCGCTTCGTTGGAGGTTAGAAGACATCCCATCAACCGTAATACGGTTTGGAACTCGAGGAGCGTCACTAGACCTGTGCCGTCCGGATCACACTGTTTCAACAAGTGCTGACCGCTAACGTTCCGTTTCGCAGCCAAGATAAAGCATTGATGTATCTTGAGACCCAGTGCGGTGGACAACTTTGTGTCTTTCACTGGAGATACAGCCTCTTCCTTTGTCTCGTCAGGTTCATTTATCGGACTTGGTGGAGGTAGACACTCGCGCAGGATCCAAAGAAGCTTATCACAGCTGAAGCCTTCTGCATGATTCACATCGTTTTTCAAGAACTGGAGAAGCTGATCCGCCTCGGCTTTATGTACCTGTAGTCCGAGCTCCACCAACAGCTCGTACAGCTTCCAGTCGTTGATTGAATGCTGGGATAGTAAAGCAGGTTTCCGTCTCTCCACTTCGTTCCGAAGCTCAGTCCTTTGCCCTTCGCTTGGACAACTGCGGTGGATGACACCCTTCATGATTCGCAAAACAGAATGCTTTAAGGTCATCCCAGGATAGTTCGCAGGGCACCAGAACTCACTGTCGTCACAATCTACTTCTGCATCTTGCTGTGAAGGCTTTGGACGGTCGAAAGACTGGTAATCAGAGAGGAATCGTGTATAATTAATAAACCCCTTTTGCTCTCCTTCATACTCATGAACAAGCACGCTCCAATCCATCATTTTCATGTCATATACCACATGCTGCTGTATCACATGCTTGATGAATTTATCCAAAGTCTTTTCAAAGATGCGAGACTTGACGAGCGATTCTTCATGCTTGTATTTTTCAAAGTACCGTTCAAACGGAAATGGAGCCTTGAGCTGTACATCGGCATTGACAATGGCCTGCAGAATCGCTTTTTTTGCTTCAGTCGATTCTAAATCACGTTCATTGTCCTGCGGCTCCTTTCCGCCGTCACCTTTGATGTGATCTGGTGAGTTACCATGCTTTCCTGGACTCGTTTTGACTGCCCAAACCTTCACAAGATCCACGAGGTTATTCAGAGCATTGCTCGTGATAAAACCTTCTTCGTGTGGATCAAGAATGTGCAGAAGAAGCATCTCGCACTCTGGTGTGATGAATCGAGCGCACCCAGCCTTCTGTAAGACATTCACAAAGTCCGTCTTGGACAACGATCCGTCTCCATTTCCATCGTGCGCATCGAATAACGCCTTTAACCTCGTTCCAGCATTTTCATCCGACTTTAAGAACGCCCCCAACTCTTCATCTAGTCGCTCAGCACACGACTGCAATCCACTTCCCCCTCTTGCCAAAACACATATAGGACCTTTAATCGCAAATTCTTCCAAGAGATTGGGATCAAACCCATCCGACGACTGAAAGCAACTTAGTAAAAGTGACAGTTCGTCCTGTAGATACGGATGACGGATGCCAAGTTTCCACAACGCATCTTTGAACTCTCCAACCGACAACTGGATTGCTTTGTCCTTTTCACTGCCAAAGAAATGGGCGATACGTACCCCTTCCTCCAATCCTCTCATCACTTTCTTCAGGTGCTTGTGGAAACCCTGCAGTAACTGCAGCATTTCCAGTACTTGCGGGTGAGATACATCACCTTTGTCTTCCGTATCTGCTTCGTAGAGCAGTGCATCACAAAAGGACTCATATCTAATCGACACCGAGCCTTCCTCCTCCTCATCATCATCTGACTGAAAGGCGCCAAGAAGCTCTCTGACTTGCTCTTCGCTAAGTCGAATCCCCATCTCTTCCAACGTTTCGACAAATACTGTTTTTGGGACCGCACCGACAGTGTCTTTATCCAAAATCGAAAACATCCGCTTAAGCGAGTTACAGAACGCAACGGCAGTCGTCGAAGATAGCTTTTCCGAGGCTACAATGCCCTTTAAAATAGTTCGAACGGCGGCGTCTGTGGTAGATGCGCCCATCGCTTCCGAATAGAGTGAAGCAGAGTCGGCAAGAATAAAACGCAAGAACTCTTCATAGTCAATTCCACCCGCAGGCGTCAAGTCAAATCGACGCATTAGGCTCTTGACTTCCTGGTCAGACAAGAACTGCTCGACACCAAGTGCTCTCGTGGCGTTTTCAAACTCGGACAGCAAGATGTCACCACTCCCGTTCACATCAAATAGACGAAATGGTATTTGGAAATCAAACTTCCCGTCCGGTTTCTTCCCACATCGCTTGATCTCTTGACGCAACAGATGCACGCCTTCGGCGAAGTTGGGACTATCAAAGTGTGTCACGAACTCATTCTTCGTATTCCGACGCTCTGGGTTCTCTCGGACGCAAGCGAGAAAGCGATCGATGATGACCGATCCAGCGCCACCACAGTCTGCTCCTGTCCACTGCACAACGTAGACAAAGTCTCGCAGGTCGACAGCTCGACCTGTCTTTTGCTCAATCGCGTAGGCGTTGATCTCTTGCAGTAGTTTCGTGAGCGGAAGTCTTCCATTCGTTTCCACGTTCAGCCGGTCGAAGACAGCATCCGAAGACGCATCGGATGGAACTTGTCCCACAATCTTCCTCAAGTCGTACACCATCGAGCTAATCTTCTTCGGAAAGTGGTTCACGAACGTATGGAAGATGTCACGACTAATTTCTCCGTTAGAAGACGGTGCTACCAGGACCTGAAGACGCTGTAACTGGGTCGCATTCAGCCGAACGTCCATCTGCCGAAGGACGTTATCTACTTGAAGGACATGCACCACACCCTTCACAGGTCGAAGCAGTTTCCACGCTGCTGTCGTGTCGATCTCACCGTCCTTTGCTAGCTTCTTATTCTGCCGTTCCAGCGCCCAGTTGCGAAGCTGTTCAGCCGCTCCGGCTACTCTCTCTGCGTCTCGAGACGATCCGTCACAGACACCTGTCAGGTACTGGAGGAAGTCGGCATAGTCAATGATGTTATCCTTGTCCACATCAAATCGACTCATGATCCTCGTTAGTTCCGAGCTCGTAAACGCAATGTGATTGCTCGCTAATATGTTCTGGAAGTCGACTCGACTGAGCTTACCATCGCCGAGCGTATTATACGACTGAAAGAGAGACCGGTAGCTGATGGCAAAGTGACTCGACCGAGTCACCATCGTCCTCTGCAACGTCTTGATCACGTCATCTCTATGGAACAAGATGCATTAAGTGACTACACATTTCATCAAGACTATCACGGATAGAGCCTACATTTCCGAATCGGTGAGCTCTAGGAAGTGACAAAAGGACGCGACATCGACCTTCTTGGCTCCTTTAGGATTCATCCGGTGCCAGACGCTATGAAAGTCCTGCAAATATCCACAAAAGTCAGCCATTTCCCTCCGGTAAGCACCTAATTGTCAAATACGCTTTTACCTTTTTGTCCATCTTGACTCCATACTGCTCCAAGCCAGCAATCACCCTCTGTTTCGACAGACCTCGCTTCTTCTTCACATCCATGTCATCAAACAACAAGCTAAAGTTTAAGCTTCCGTCTTGGTCGACAGCACAATTCCGACGCAATGCAGTTCGAATATGCTGCTCCAGGTCATCCAGATGGGCTTGACCACCCGAAGACAGCACGGTTTTGCTCACACTCACCTCTTCCGGTGCGTCCACTAGATCCTCGTTGGACAGTGTATGGTGTCTTCGTAGCCACAAGCAGATGCCGTTCTTCGAGCTATTCGCTTTCAAGTTTCCTCGAATGAGCTTGAAACCTCGACAAGGAGGCATCCACAACTTGGAGTCGTGCTTGTCCTTAAGATCTCCGCTCGTGATGGCAAGTTCCACCACTTCATTCACATTCGCCATCTTGGGCGGAGCGTAGCTGAGCCATATGTATGTGTGCCAGCCAAACGTACCGCCCCGGCTCATGTCGTGACCGAGACAAGTGTACCCTTTGGACACGAGCTTGGAGTCTCGTGAACTCGAAGAGTACTTAATGTTTGTGATCGCAGCTTTACCTTGCCATCTATCGGCGCTCTTGGTCCATATACTCAGCTCAGCAGTGTTCGAGAGCTTACGGATGCTTGGAAACAGTTGTAAGTACCCGTCGCGAGACAAAGTCGCTTCATCGCCACTGTTAAACGAAAGTTTTACGTCTACAATGCTGCTATCATCCGTTGCCTGTGCCACTTCTTCCGAGAACTTGTCGTCATGAAGGAGCTCGTCAAAGTCACCGAGTTTCACAACTCCATCCAGATCATAATCCATGAAGCGCAGCAGCGTTGTGATTTCCTACATGCAGCCACACACCTTGTATTAGTCATACACGTCGTCGATGGAAACTCAAGTTACAAGTTACTCCAGTAGTTAAAACGACGTCTAGCTCGTACGACAGAGCGGAGTGGAAAAGATCAGGATCAATTGCACTCTCTCCTGGTCGAACGAGTCGATTAAACACGTCTGAGACCTCCATTTCCGTCAGCTTCTGCTTCCTCAGCCTCTGACAGTACTTGAGCAGGAGCAATCGTCTTGATGAAAAGGACACAGCATCAGGCTCTACGAGAACAAGGTACGAACGCAAGAAGACTTACAATTGCGTCGAGTCTAGAAGACAGAACTCGACAAAAGCTCGATGACGAACGCCGTCGCCAGCTTCGACTTCCAGACGATGGTAGAGCGCATCGACGCGATCTTCCGGAACCGCGTGGGCGTAGACTGGGTCACTTGCGATCAGTTGGCGAAGATTCGACTCACGCAGGACGAGTCGATCGGTCTCATTATCATGATGTCCGAGTTTCTTCTTCTTATCCTTGCTACCGAACCGAACCATGAGGTCCTTGAGATGGTAGTAGATACCATTCGTACCTCGCCGAGACGCCGCTTTCTCTCGGAACGCCTGACGAGCATGGTGACCCAAAAGGTCGTCGGCGTGCTTGCACAGCATGTATGCTCCTTCCTTGATACCATCTAGTGTCAACGTCCCGCACGCTACTGGCACGAAATCGTTCAACTTGCTGCCTTTCGTTCCATGCGTTGACCGATGCGGTGACACTGGCAAAGGAGAGCGAACATGCCGTGGAGAGTTCATAGCAATCGAAAGTGAGTCTAAGAGGAAGTGTCGTCCATTTTTAGCCTCGTACGCGTCTATTTTTGCACTAGGCCAGTTGGTCCTCGTGCTATTCCCCTAGGAAGCGCAGCAAGCATGAAAATAGCATTCTCCGGCGTCCTCTTCTTGATCGTCATCACAGTCACGGCATGGGTCGCGCTCCTCACGTTCATCACACCAGCCTTTGTCCTCTTTATCGTCTCCACACTCCTATGCAGTAGTCGCACCCTCCCGACGTTTTACCGCCAGCTGACGCACTTTGGGTAGACTTCATGCTGATTCGTACGTGTCTTAATCTAACATCGAGTTCTAGGCAATGGGTCTGGATGGGCCTTGTCGTCTTCTTCATCGAAGTCGTCTTCGGCATGCGCGTGCAAGTGTACGGAGATGCCGCTACAAAGGCCGTAGAGTCTCAGTTGCGTGGCGAGCGAGCCTTTTGGATCTGTAACCACCGTACGCGTATCGACTGGATGCTCCTTTGGAGTCTTGCACTACGCACCAAGACGCTGCGCTACCTTCGTATCGTCCTCAAAGGTCCTCTACGTCAGGTTCCGATCTTTGGCTGGGCCATGCAGCACTTCCTCTTCATCTTCCTGGTATCTCGTTTCCATACATCCAGTAGCGATCTTGATTAACACAGTTGCGGATAGCATCGACGCTGGGCAGATGATGAGCGACAGTTAGAAACCTTGCTGCCCTTCCTCCGAGCAGCAGAGCCTGAGTCCTCCTACTTGTTGTTCCCAGAAGGCACAGACTTGAGCGAAAATAACGTCACTCGAAGCCACAAGTACGCTACGGAGAAGAGTCTTCCGCTACGGCACTACTCGCTCTATCCTCGCACCACCGGTTGGACATACATCTTCTCTCGCTTGCGCGAGGAACTAGATGCCGTTTACGATATCACGCTCTTCTACGTCGATCATGTCAAGGACGAAAGACCGAGTGAAAAGAGTCTCTTAAGTGGACGCCTACCTCGTACTCTCATCGTCTACCTGCAACGCGTGGACGTCCAGGATGTTCCAGGGGAGAAGGAAGAGTTAGGACAATGGCTCGAGTCTCGCTTCGAGACCAAGGAAGACAACCTCTATCAGTTCTACCACGACCAGAAGCTTCCAAAGGACGCGCAGCCGATCCTCGTGGACACCTCGACCAGACCTCTTGTGACCATCCTTGTCATGTGGGTCCTCCTCACGTCTTTATGGTGGGTTGTTGCCAACCACCTCGGCGCCATCACCAACATTTCCATCGGCCTCGTCGTCGCACTAAGCTACGGCGTCTGCACCCACTACGGCAGTGGCATCGATGGCCTCCTCCTCCAATACCTTTCGCATACAGCATAAAAGAAAAGAAAAGCACAAGCTCCTAGATGAAATACATTGCAATTGGACTTGTAAATAGCTAAAAACTAACAGACACACTCGTGGGGCGTGTACTCGATGAGTGGGAGGCACGAGTACCATCCGAAACGTCTTCACTAGACATTTGGAGCCAAGGATGACAAAGCGCTTGAGCTGCCGTCATGCGTTCCGTCGGATCTCGAGCGAGGAGCTGGGTTACTAGATCCGTGGCTTCAACAGACACTTGCGTCCTCGTCGGAAGCTCTGCGTCCAAGTACGTGCAGCTCGAGGGAGGGTAGAACGGAGCGTATCCGAAGAGCATTTCAAAGAGCAAAACGCCGGCACTAAACATATCGACAGCTGGACCATAGAAATCGACACCGAGCAAGAGCTCTGGCGCAACGTACCCTGGCGTCCCAAAGACACCTGCGAATGGAATCCCAGTCTCGTCTTCATGATACGCTCTCGAGGCGCCAAAGTCACACAGTTTAATCGACGACCCGTGCGTCTTGGAGCTCTGGAGCAGCACGTTCGACGGCTTAATGTCTTGATGGACGATGCGACGGACGTGCAGATACTCTAGCGCCTGCAGGAGCTGTCGGAAAAAGTGTCGACACCGGTCCTCCGGCATCCCTTCGTACGCGAGTTCCGCGGCCAAGGCGCCGCTGTCGGCTCGCTCGAGGATAAAGTAGTGGGCTTTGTCGTCTTCGAAGACATCTAGTAGCTTGACAATCTGCGGGTGATCCAGCTCCTTGTGGATTACCTGCTCTCGTACGACGCTCTGCTTCTCTTCCATCGACACGAGCAAGTGCTTCGGGACGATCTTGACAGCCACTTCCCGGTGCGACGGAAGATCTTCCGCGGCACATACGCTTCCGTACGATCCATTTGCAAAGGCCTCTCGCATCAAATACCGCCCATGCATCGCACGCTCTCGTGGCGTCAAGAGCTGTCGACTGGACGCAAAGGCGTCGATCGTCGTATCTACTCGACGATGTGTACTCGCTTTTATCTTTTGATCATTTGGTTCTGTGTTCTCATCGTCCGTCCGATCGTCCTCCTGCTCTTCCTGGACCACCGGTGGGACTCGACTCTTGGCGACTCGACGAGCTTTCCGAGTCGCGTCCCGTCGAGCTTCCTCGATGCTCAGCGACTTCTGCAAGTGCGGACTGATCGCTGGTCGCTGCCGAAGCGCCCACGTCGGGTCTGCTCCGAAACGTACGCGGTTGCAGACGACGATGTCTTGCTCCGTGACGCTGAACTGTCGAAGGAAGGCAAGGTTGGTGCCCATGGCCCAGCTCCCGATTCGATGGTCTTGTCCGAACGCGACTTTGGTCGTCGGACTCTCTGGCTTACTACTTGATCTACGGTGCCGAATCACGCGTGCAGGGGTCGTCGTCGACGTCATGGCTGGTAGATGCGGCTTGAGTACTACGAAACAAATTCCGAAATGGAACTTCAAGCTGATTCGACCGAAGAGCACAAAGCTCACGCATTCGGACGGCACGACGGAAGATCAAGATGAAACCAACGATTTCCATGGACATGTACTAGGTAGATAGGATGTCGAATTAGATTTTACAGGCAATACGTCCACCGAAGGGGCAGGTAGAGACGCTAGTTGACAAGATACCACACCCATCTCACCCTCTTATCTGATCTACTCGGACATTTACGTGGCACTTTAGATGGCAACTGTCCACCGTGCAAGTTTCCGTGCAAGAGCATCAGCAAGGTGCTCGCATGTACTCAAGTTGTTCCTTCCGTGTCTCGTCCTCTAGACGTATCGTAAACTAGAGCATACATCGTGTTGATCTGCTGGAGCTACGCGCTTCCATCGGATCGTGTGTACTTGTAAATTGGAATCTCTATGGCTGCCACCTGTCATGTAAAATTTGCATAAACCCATGCAGTCGAAACCATCCGAAGGGGAGTTCAAGTCCAAATCGAGTCAATTGGCATTTCGAGCTACTCGTGACACACCGACATGGCGCACGCGGAAGAGGACAAACACTACAATGAACGCAATGGATTCCAGGACCTCGAAAACCCGGGTGACAACCACGTCGATGACTATGACGACGAGGAGGATGATGAGGACGCAGAGCAGGCCCAGACGCCCCAGACGCCCCTCATCCACCCGACCGAAGTCCATGACATTAATGAAGAGGGATCGGATATGACGAGAGACATCTACGTCGCGCTCTTCCGAGAGCAGAACCGTCAGACGGCCAAGTCCATGCCGGACATTAGCGAGATCATGCACGAGGACATTGGCAAGGCGTCCGATCTGGCGCAGCCAGGAGGATTCCGTCGCGGCCATATCATCGGGAACGCCGACGCCGACGCCGACGTCCCGACGTATGCCCAAGAGTCCTTTTTGCAGCAAATCCATCCGAAAAACATTGTCCGAGCCACGTACGACTCGTTCATCTACGCCAATCTAGACTATGCCATGTCCAGAGAAGACTTTGAAAAGCTAGGTGCCACCACGCCCCTCCTCTCGCGTCCTCGTCCATACAAGCGCCAGACGCGGCAGAAGGAGGCGCAAGACCGAGAGGCCGACGGCGCGTCTGCCAAAAAGACGATCTTTACGATCCTCAAGAGCTTTATCGGCAGTGGCATCCTCTTCCTCCCTCGCGCCTTTGCCAACGGCGGACTCTTGTTCTCTGTCTGCGGCCTCTTCGTCTCGGCTCTCTTCTCCATCTTCTGCATGCTCCGCCTCACGGACTGCTACAACGTCGTCTCGGCCTCGACATCTGGAGGCGTCTCGTACGGATACTTGGGCGAACGATCCTTCGGCCGCGCAGGTCGTATCGCCGTGAACGTGTCGCTCGTGCTGTCGCAACTAGGTTTCTGCTGCTCATACCTGATCTTCGTGGAGCAGAACGTCGGCGACATCCTCGAGCAAGTCTTCCACGTCGAGAGCTCGTACGCGTCCTTGTCCTGGCTGCTCATCATCCTTCAGATCCCGCTCTACACGCCTCTAACGTGGGTCCGTCGGATCGAGTACTTTGCCATCACCAACATCGTCGCTGACATCTTCATCTTGCTCGGCCTCCTCTATATCGTCGTCTACAGCCTCGAGCAAGTCGTCGAGCGCCAACCGACGGACGAGAGCACCTGGACCAACTTTAACAGCAAGAGCTGGGCGCTCTTCCTCGGCACCGCTGTCTACGCCTTCGAAGGCATCGGCCTTGTCCTCCCCATCTACGACAGTATGGCCTCGAGCGTCCAGCACAAGTTCCCGAAGATCCTCGCCATCACCCTCTTCCTCCTCGTGGCCGTCGAGTGCTTCTTCGCTGGCGCCGTCTACGTCGCCTTCGGGACGTCCACCGAGTCCGTCGTGACGCTCAACCTCCCGAGCGCAGGAGACAACTGGCCCACCATGTTCGTACAACTTTCCTACTCGCTCGCACTCATCTTCACGTACCCGCTCATGCTCTACCCCGTCGTCATGATCTTGGAAGGATACACGTTCACACGAGCGAGGAAGGGCTACTGGCGTTGGCAGAAGAACGGATTCCGATTCATGATCGTCTGCCTCACGGCCGTCATTGCCTACTGTGGCAAGTCTCAGCTAGATAACTTTGTCTCGCTCGTCGGAGGCTTCTGCTCCGTCCCGCTAGCCTTTATTTACCCCTGCCTCTTCCACTCCAAGCTCGTGGACGACGGACACGTCGCGAACGGCATTGTCGTCGGCCTCGGGGTCTTAACCATGGTCTTTGCGTCCTCCCAGGCCATTGCCACGTGGGACTAGGTGTGGACGATATGAGCAATGGCCATGTCGGTAGCTAGCTCAGGACGCAGCAGGTCGAGGAATACCAGCGCAATGCTTCGTTTTGAATTTCTTTTTCTTTTCTTTTACATCCTACCGCCGATCGTCCTCGTCCGAGCTCTCTTCTTTCGATGCTAGAAGAGGAGTTCCACCAAGCAGTCTACGTTTATCCAAAGCGCTCTTTTCTTTCTGCCGAGCCCAGTACGCACGCTCCTCTTCATCTCGTTCCGACTGCTCCCGAGAGGTCGCACGACGCTCTCTTTTCTTTTTCTTTGGACGTCGATGTCGACGAGGACTTGGACTGCGACTACGACTACGACGTCGTGACCTCTTCCGACCCTCTTGCCTCGACTCTTCCAGCTGCTTCCAGCACCAGTCCTCTTCCTACTTGTCCATTGACGCTCTCGAACGTATCACACCTCTCGTAGCAACGTACCTTGCGTCGATTATGACTCTCGACACTACATTCTCATACGAGAGCTAAGTACCTCGTGTAGCACCATTTGTCTCTACAGCCTACCTGCGTATCGTATTCGTAAGAAATCTCTTGTTCACATCCGGCACTCGCTTCCTCTACCATGCCCATCAGCCCATATCCGACATCAAGTCCACTCTTCTCTACCAAATACGCCGTCGGACCCTCTCTTTTCACGAGCGGCTGTAAATTCTTAATCTACGCACACCCGTCACTAAACATCCTCGTCCACCCCACCATACATCTACCCACCTGCCGCTCAATCGCCCTCGCAGCTTGCTCGTCCGACGCCATCTCCCAACTCTCCACCCATTGCCACTTGTCTCTATTTATATCCCTCTTTGCAGTTCCGTCTATTTCGGATCACCCCCGAAGAAGAGATGCACGACGGACGTCTACTAGGCAAGCCTTCTCCACGCGAGCCGCAGCCACAGGCGCCAGGCGAGCTGCGAGACAAAGTCTTCGCTGGCGCATTTGTCGTCAACGCCGTCGCAGTCGGACTCTTAGCTGTACCGTAGCTTTCTAGCACCTCTGTCTTCCTGCTCATGCATGTGTTTAACAGGTCACGCTCGGTCTGCCGAATGCCTCCGACCTCGACTTCACAGCTCATGAGCAACACCACGCAGGGTGGTCGCATGGACTCAAGGCTGCAGCCATCTTCCTCGCTACAGCACTCCTCGGAGCTGGCGTCTCTGCCCTCTGGTTGCAATTGCTCCAGCGCCATGCCGCTGGTGTCATCGACTGGACGCTCCGTCTAAGTGTCGTCGCCTTCGTCGCAGGTGCGATCGTAGCGTTCCACGACTCGGGCATGGCCGGTCGAGCCATCGGCTTCGTCAACCTCTTCCTAGCGCTCGCCATGGGTGTTTTCTACATAAACGCCCGTCGCTCCGTCGCGTTTGCAGCCTCCAACCTCTCGACTGCTTCTCAGATCCTACGACAGTTCCCTGAAGTCGTATACACTGCGTACGGAGCTCTTGTCGTCCAAATCGCGTGGATCCTCGTCTGGAGTCTCGCAGCCTTGGGCGTCCTCGCCACCTCCGTCGGCCACCTCCGAGACTCGACGTCCTTTGGCAACATCTGCTTCTTCCTCATGCTCCTCAGGTACTTTTCTCCTCACCTCCTCTCTCATCCACCATTCACACCCGTGCTAGTTTGTTCTGGTTCGTCCAAGTGACCAAGAACGTCGTCCACTGCGTCGCTGCCGGAGCTGTCGGCGAGTGGTGGTTTGGCGCACAGGATCGAGAGACTGTCCACCGCGCTCGATCTAGAGCGTTGACCATCTCCTTTGGCTCCATCTGCCTCGGATCGCTTCTCGTCGCAGCACTCAACGCCCTCCACACGCTCCTCCACCTCGCGCCGAGACGCAAGAGCCGCAGCAGCGCCAACGCCTTCCTGGAATCCATCGTCAAGTTCGTCGCTCGGAGCGTCCAGTACTGCAACAAGTTTGCTTTCTGCCAAGTCGCCATCTACGGCAAGAGCTTTTATGCGGCTGGAATGGACGCCATGAGTCTCTTTCGAGACCGAGGATGGACAGCGCTCTTGAACGACAGTCTCATCTCGGGCGTCCTCTCCATCGGATGTCTCGTTGTTGGTATGTTTCGATCTCGCTTGTGTGTTGGATACGATACTGATGTAGACCTAGGTGCCGTCTCGGGTGTCGTCGGGTCTGCGTGGATGCACCTGGCTCTCAAGTGCACTGAACACGAAGCTGCTGCTCACAAGGACGAGTGCGGTAGGCGACCTCTTTTCTATAACCAAAGGAATGTACTGACATCGCTTGACAGAGACGTTCAACGTCGTGGTCCTGACCTTCCTCACGTGTGCATCCATCGGATATGCCATGTGCGCCATCGTGTCGTCCGTCTTGGACTCGATTGTCGCCACCGTCTTCGTCTGCTTTGCAGAGGTACATCCTTGTCACCATCTCTCTCGACTTTGCCTCACTCTGTCGATAGGACCCAGCAGCCCTCCAGAAGACTCATCCAGAGACGCACGAGAGACTTGTGAACGCTTGGGGGCGTCTGAAGCCAGAACTCTTGACCCACCCGGCACACCTCGTGTAGACATCTCAAGGAAGAAAAACGTTATAAACACCATGCTTGGAAATCTAAAGTCTTGTCTTACAAAGTCTAAACGGTCAGCTCTACCTCTTTCTTAATTGGACCAACGAGAGTTTCGACGATTGCTATGGTCTCGAGGAGATCTCGATCGGTTGCGACGGTCGTCATGACGAGACGGACGACCTCCGCGTCCGCCTTGCGAACGGTTGTTTCCGCGAGAAAAGGATCGATCGAAGCGATTGTTCGATCGGTTCTCACGACGCAAGTTGTTCGCCAGGAGCAACTGCGGGAGTTCCGTCACCAAAGATACTTGGGCATCCACTTCGCCATTCACCTCCAACTGTTCCCGCACTTGGGCGAGACCGCCCGCAGGCACATCTAGCACATACTTGTCGCCGACTGCATGGACGAAGGGAGACCGGTTGTTCGCGTCTCCCGTGTCGATCCCTTCCAACATACTCTTGAGCTCCCGCATGCCGCCGTCAAAGTTGCTGATCTCGATCGTCTCCATGCGCAGACGCCCCGTGAGCATACTAATCGCATTCACACGTTTGTTGTCAAAGCCACAGAGCATCGCGAGCGCCTGGCCGAGAGCGTTCGGGCCTTGTTCCTCCAGCATGCGCTCGGCAGCAGGCTGGAAGAGACTCGCCGTCGACTGCGGAACGTCACGCAGCTGCTGTGCCACGTCCGTCAGCACATCGTCGAGCACCTGCTCCACGTGCGGAGGTGCCGCATGGACGAACTGGAGGTGGTACTTTTTCTCCAAGTGACGCAGCTCGTCCGAGTCGTCGCGGTCGAAGAAAACAATGTTTGTGCCGTCGCGACCGGCGCGACCTGTGCGTCCAGCCCGGTGGACAAAGCTCTCTCGGTCGCTCGGCAGACGGAACTGCACCACGAGTTCCACATTCGCAATGTCAAGTCCTCGCGCAGCAATGTCCGTGCACACGAGCGTACGGACGCTTCCGTCGCGGAAACCCTTCATCGTCGACGTCCGGATGCCCTGGGACAAGTCGCCGTGGAGAGACCGGACGTCCGACTTGCCGAGTTCATTCGAGATCTCATCGGCCTCTTGCTTGGTCTCGGTGAAGACGAGCGTCTGTCCTCCCTTGGCGTGGCGACGGATGACGTTCCCGAGGACCTTGAGGCGACTGTGCTTGGGGGCGTGGATCGCCTTGTTGCTCACGGTCGATGGCACGTGCGCGTCTTCATCACCCACAAGGTCCAGGTGCACGGGCGACTTGAGGAACTTGTTTGCGAGGCTCTTGACCCAACGAGGCATCGTGGCAGACCACAGGACGCTCTGGGTGTCGGCGGGAACCTTGTCGAGAATCGTCTCGACAGCTTCCTGGAAACCGAACTTGAGCATCATGTCCGCTTCGTCTAGCACCGACGTGTGGATCTGGTCCAGACGCAGCGTGTCCTTCTCCAGCAAGTCGATGACACGGCCAGGCGTGCCCACGACGATGTGAGCGCCTCGACGCAGAGCGTTCTCCTGCGGCTGGTATGGCATGCCACCGACGATAGTGACGGTCTTCAAGTGCGGCGCGACACGCTGCATTTCCTCCGAGACTTGCTGCGCCAGTTCACGCGTCGGCAGGAGCACGAGTGCCTGTGGGTCGCTCGCACGACCTCCGATGGCATTGATTTTCTCGACAATCGGCAGCGCGAACGCAAGCGTCTTGCCGGACCCGGTCTTGCTCCGTCCGAGCAGATCCTTTCCGTCCATCATGAGCTCAAATGATTCTGTCTGGACTGGAAACAAGTGTGTGATGCCAGCAGCCTCGAGGTTCATGACGGACTTGTCCGAGAGCTTAAAGTGTGTCAATGGCTTTTGATCGACAAAGCCCGAGGTCGGTGCGTCTTCTAGCACCTGCGCAGCTATCGACAGGTTGGCTGTCTGACGATGGCAGAGGTTGGCATTGCGTCTGGAGACGCGAGTGAGGATGGAGCGCAGTAGCATGGTGGATGGAAAAGCGCAAGTGACATCTAGCTGGAAATCATGTCGAAATCGATTGGTTGGCGGATTCATCAGGAGGGGACAGGTGTCTAGGGCTTGCAAACCCTACGGCCGGGAGAAGGCTCACACGAGCTTTCGCTTGGGAATCAGAACGACCACCTTCGCCACTCGACCAAGACCATTAGCCACATAGGTACGTTGGATATGGATAGAACAAGAGGGGGAAACGTCCCTACGAGTCTCTGTGGAATGCCGCTGCCGATCTGTACTGGTGGCGGCCTCGAGCCTCCGGTAGAGGACGGGAGAGATTGGCATGCACTCACGTTGGATCGATCGTAGACGACCATGGGCGGGATCCTGCAAAAGATGCTACAGGCCTTTTACACGAAAAAGATCGAGGTCGTGCTCGTCGGTCTTGAAAACAGGTACGTCTTCCGAAAGAGAGAGCAGCGAGAAAAAGATACTCATTCGATCTTCTAGTGGCAAAACCACCCTCTTGAACGTCATGGCCATGGGCCACCCCGTCGAGACGTGCCCCACCATCGGGCTCAACGTGAAGCTCGTCAAGAAAGGAGGCGTCCAGATGAAGTGCTGGGACATCGGCGGACAAGCCCAGTACCGGAGCGAGTGGGGGCGCTACACCCGCGGCTGCGACGTCATCATCTACGTGGTCGATGCCAACGCCGTACGTCCTGCTAGACAAATCATCTCTACTGTATATTCATATCTCCTCCATCTAGTTTGACCAGATCTCGCTCGCTCGAAAGGAGCTGCATCGACTGCTCGAGGATCGGTACGTCCGCCTGACCAAGATGTGCCTCTGTCTCTATCCTCACGACTGTATCTAGGGAGCTCGCGACAACTCCGCTCTTGGTGCTCGCGAACAAGATCGACTTGGAGCCGCACATCTCCGAGCCAGAGCTCATCCGGGAGCTCAACCTGGACTACATTGTGGACAACCCGTGGCTCGTGATCCCGATCTCGGCCCTCCGCCTCGTGAACATTGATCAGGTCATCCAATGGCTCATGAAGCAGTCGGGCAAGGGATAGACTAGTCTCTAGAATGCACGCGTCCGTCCGCAGAGGCTGTAGAGTCCGTCGTCGATCGATCCTGTCGCTCGACTGCCTTCTGTCTTGATAAATATCAGTCCTCTTTTTTCTTCCCATTCGTTTCATTCTTCCTTCCACCACACCATGGACAGGTTCTTCCTTGAGCATAGTGTACAGGACGATCGGGAGCCAGACGACATACAGGCCACGCATTCCGACTCGGACGCGAGGTCTCTCTCCTATCCTATCACGCAAGATACGAGCTAAACGATCTTGTATGCAGCCAAGACGAGGATGAAGAGACGCGCGTCCCACGTGGCGTCAAGTCCGTCGCCGATGCGGCCGGACCATGGACACAGACGCCTGTCAACAGTGGCGACTGGGGACGATCAGCGAGTGCACGTGGAGCTCCCAAGAGAGACTTTGCGTCCAAGCACACGGGGCCGAAAGGTGTCCGAAGCGACTACAAGGCTCATAAGCACTTCCAGAGGCAGCAGGTAGGATGCACGTAGGAAGGAGGAGGGCAACTCTAGTAACGAAATGGTAGCGAATGATCCAAGAGCAGGAGCGCAAGATGGCGCTGCATCGGATGGCCAGCGGCGCCACGGCCGTGCCAGCAGACGTCACGACGAATCAAGCGGAAGAAGAGTCCGACGACGATGATCTGTTGGACGACGAAACGCTCTTCCAGTACAATCAAGCTCGCATGCAGCAGATGCAGGCCGTGGCTGCCAACAGGTACCCTTGCCTCCTCTAAGACAATCCTTTCATGCTAATGCCAAGTAGGAAGAAGTTTGGTACGCTCGAGTACCTCGATCCAGAGGACTTTGTCCGGATCGCAGGAGGAGAGCAGGACGGCGTCGTATCTATCATCCATCTCTACCATGGCGACAACTACGCCTGCAGTCTCCTGAACAAGCACCTAGAGACGATCGCCTCCAAGTTTCCATGCACGAGGATCGGCGCTCTCGTCGCGACGGACGCAGACGCGACGTTCGCGATCAAAGACCTGCCGATCCTGCTCGTATACGACGGCAGCGTCCTCCGAGACACCGTCGTGGACGTCTCGGCGCAAGTGTCGAACGAGTTCTCGTTAGAAAAGATCACAAAGTACATTCAAACGTTGGTTTAATTCACATCCGATGCATTCCTCAAGCCTCTTCATGCGCAAAGATGCAGTTGGCGCCGTATCGACACGACCCGGATCGAGCAAACTCTCGACACGGCGTTTTCTTCTGCTTCTTACGACTCTGCTGCGCGTCTCGAGTGTGCATGTAGATGCACCTGTCGCCTCGATTGCAGACACCGCGAGTGTAGTCGAAGCAGACCTTGGCGATGTGCCGCTTCCGACGCTGCTCCTGCCGCTGCTGGTGCCACTTCCCTGCTCGGTGCTCGGTCAGCTGAGCGACGCTCGTGAAGGACTTTTGGCACAGAGCACAGTGCAGCGCCTCTTGCTTGAGCTCCACTCTCTCTTCGTGTGCCTGCGTCGCCTTGTGCGCCTCGAGGTCGTCCAGGTCGCGGCCGACGAAGCCACAGGGCTTGCATGCAAACGGCACGCGCTTTGGCAATGCTACTTGTTCTAATATACCTTCCACATCTATCTTTCGCTTCTTACGAGGCTTGCTACTGACGTCAGAGCGCTGCTGGGGTGGCAGCAAGTGCTCTGGCAGCTGCTCCGTGCGTTCCGTAGCGTACTCAGACAAGTTCACTACTTCTTCCTCATCGCTACTATCACTCGAACTACCAATATCCTGCTCTAGCTGCTTAATCTTGTCATCTAAGTCGTCTTTGGCACTCGAAGCCTTGACGGCCGTGGCGCCGGACCTGCCCAAGCGCTTGGCGATCGGCTCCATCGATGTCCAATCCGTCTAAAACGTACAAATTACCTGTCAAATCTATCTAAAATTTAGGTAAATCGTTCGTTTTATGTCTTGTGCCCTTTCCGAGCCAATCAGAAGCGTCCGAAGCCATTTTGTCTTCCCTCCCATCTCGACCGGAGGACGATGTGGATGAACGGAGAGAATCACGCTGGCAACCTGCATACGAGGAACCAGTTCGGAGCTGCGTATCCCCCAGGATACAACGGCCCAGTTGGCAATGGCGCTGGAGCCGCGGGGGATTGGGATTGGAAAGATAAGCTCATGGAGAGCGGACAGTGGCTCGGTGGCAAGGTCCTCGAGTACGGAGGACGTCTTGCGCGTGGAGGCCGGGACTCGTGGACATCTCATGATCATATCCCAGGCCAGATGGACCGGAACATTCCGCATAACGACGGCCGAGCGAACTGGATGGCGGACATTCGAAACTCGTCCACGAGCTCCTCTTCCGCCATGGGGTACCACGGCAGCGGCGGAGGTGGATACCAGAACGACTTTGCCGTCCAGCGTCCGAAGCCGTATGCGGATGTTGGGTATAGTCAGAATGCACCTCCAGGTACGTTATGAAGCATAATCGTGTCGAGATAGTAGCTGATGAGTAGGACTTGGATAGGCGCTGGGGCGAAGAATCCGTTTCTAAAGGATGAAGAGAAGCATTCGCATCGTAGTAAAGGCAAGAGTCGTCGAGTGAAGAAGAAGGGAGAGAAGGACAAGAAGAGTAAGAGTAGAAAGCATCGATCGAAGAAAGAGTCGTCTGAATCCGAAGCGTCCTCTGAGTCGAGTGCGTCGGAGTCGGAGGACGTGTCGTCCGAGTCGGAAGCATCGTCTGAATCGGACCACAAGCGTCACAAGATCTCGAAGAAGAAGACTAAAAAGACTAAAAAGGGGAAAAAGACTAAAGCCAAGGACTTTTTGTCCGAAGAGAGCAGCCAAGAGGAGCAGGAGCCGGAGAAAAAGGTCAAGCCTCCTTCTGACCCCAACTACTCGTACTCTTTCGATCCGTCCAAACTCCCGAAGGCCTCTTCTTCCCACACCAGCAACAGCACTTCCAAGTCGAGTAAGAAGAAGTCGAAGAAAAAGTCTCGCCGACACTCTGTCCAGGCGTCCGACTCGGACGAGAGCGAAGAGGAGAAGCCCAAGAAAAGGGGGTCTAACACCAAAACCCCTGCGCCAGTTCCAGACCTCTTGGACATGGACTTCGGAGCTCCCTCCAACCCACCGATCCAGAGCACAATTACTAGTAACCCAGAGCCTTCCATCTTTGATCAACCTACCTACACGCCCATGCAAGGTACTCCCTATCCTCTTCTATTTCTCGACAAGTCCTTATAGTTTGTGGATAGAGCTATCAGAACTGTCGCTTGGTCCGGCTGATGCCGCCCCAACAACTCCAGTCGCAACGCCCGAGCCTCAGCCTCAGCCTCAGCCTCAGCAGACGAGTGTCCAGGCTCCTAAGAGCAATGTGCTTCCAGAGAACGACCTGGTGAACTGGACATCGATCACAGGTGAGGCTAAAAGTGCGTCTGACAAGAAGGCAGGGCAGGGTCAGATGACGCTGAATGATCTGCAAAAGGCGAGAGGGGGCGAGCAGCCTCGACCGGTCATGCAGGTGCAGCCGTCGTATAGCATGATGATGCCAGGTGAGCAGACGCAGAGCATGTCAAGTGCCATGGTGCCGATGCAAATGGGCATGCAGCCCATGGCCATGAACCCTCCGCAGCAGCAGTTTATGATGCCCAACGCGTCCTACTCGATGCAGTACAATCCGATGGGTGACAATCGGAACCATGGGGCGTACAACCCTCCAGCCATGTAGACACGTGGGAGAAATTTTATCAAACAAGTTGCGACTAGGAAAGCAAAGCACACGTGTTCTAGTTTGTCTCTTTCGATACGTCATGGCTTCTCCTACCAGCCTCTACGTCTTTCCCGTTGGACCTACCATGCTGATCCGCACTCTCGTCTACGTGCGTATCGGAACGTCGAGTCCCATGCTTGGATCGAGCTTCCAGTCTCCTGTCCACGTCTGCCAAGTGGGTCGCATGCCGCTCCATCTGAGCCTTCTCCCCACTCAGTCGAGGTCTCGCTCGCACGTTGCTGTGCCCCGACATGTTCCGCTTGAAGTGACCACTGCTAGGGGATGACGTCGTCGGGTTCTTGCTTTTGTCGTGGCCACTGGCAGAGTGGAAACCAGTGGTGGGAGCACCCAGAGTGGACGTGAGACTCAGTCGAGGAGACGGACGATCGCTCTTGTGACTACCGGAAGACCCAACCTGCTTTGTAGGCTGCAGAGGGTGGTCCATGATGCGACTCGGACGGATACGACCAGTAGTCGGGGTGCTCACAGTCGAACCGGGTACGGGAGACTTGGGCACGATGGATGGTAATCGGTCTTCGTCCCCGACCGCATTCGAATGGGAGTTGGATGGAGTGAACAGAGGCGTGGTGGCTGGTGCCGGGGCTGCACCTGGATCCGGCATCGTAGTCGTCGGCTGCAAGGAGCTAGATGATTTACCAGAGCCGTCATAAATGTTCTCCTCTTCTTCTTTCCCAAGGTCGTTGGGTATTGGCATGGCGAAATCCATCGCGAAGGAGCCTGTGGCAGCACCTCGGACCCACGGGTGGCCAAAGATCTCCGGGATTGTCGCCCGTTCATTCGGGTCTGGCTGGAGCATTTGTGTTACCAGATCTACGAGTCCAAAGGAAATGTTAGTCATCTGCTTCAAGACAAATGCTACTGGAGAGAGGACATACCGACAAGAGCTGGGGTCAAATGGTCGTCTAGCTTGCATTGACACCGCATGATCCGACTGCGGATGACATTCTCTCGAGGACGGTTCGTACCAACAAGATCCGAGCCTTCAAACGGTAAGCGACCACATACGATCGCAAAGAGGATGACGCCGAGACTCCAGACGTCCAGCGGTGGACCTGCATTGCACGTGCCTCGAAAGACCTCTGGAGCCAAGTAGGATAGAGAACCACAGCTCGTCTTCATCGTAGCACCTGCGAGCATAAAGTCGAGTAAGTGACTATTCAATGCACACGGAAGGAGAACGGAAACCTGGCTTATAAAAGTCACTTAGTCCAAAGTCGGCGATCTTGACGACCGAGATGTCGTCTTTGCTATCACGCAACAGTAAGCTTATCACTCGTCACAATAATGATATAAGATCCACCTACTTAGCTAAGAGGATGTTCTCGAGCTTGAGGTCTCGATGGCAAATGTGCTGGTTGTGAGCGTATCCGACGCCAGCGAGGATTTGTGTGAACAGGGCTGCGCCTTCATCCTCTGGTACTCCCTTCCCAGAGAACGACTTTAAGTGATGGAAGAGGTCTCCACTACGTACACGCCAAGCACTATTGTTACGGACGATGTACAACAAGAGAAAGATAGAGGTGCCTACCCTTCCAATAGTTCAAAAACAAGTACAAGGTGATTAGCTTCATTAATAACGCGAAGGAGTTTGATGATACTCGGGTGATTCAACGCCGTGAGGCACTGGATTTCCGTCGTGGTTCGCTCCACGTCGACTAGAGAGCCCATTTCACTCTTTAGAATAAATTTCAACGCCACTTGCTCATTCGTGAGCTGGTGGACACCCAAACGAACCTTTGCAACGAGTGTAAGCAGTCGGGTCTAGCAGATAGATACAAGAGCAAGATACAGACCTCGCCAAAACCGCCACGACCTAAGAGTTTCGTGACCTTGTAGCCTCCTATGACATTCGCTCCCGACTTCTCGTCTGTCTGGGTCGAATCGTCCTCGTCGTTGGATGATGGCGTTTGGAAGGAGGCGCCGGTAGAAAAGAAGAGCATGTCATTCTCCTCGATGCACATGACATCGTCGATTTCGACTCCTATCGAATTATTAGATATACCTATGTGCATTTTTGTAGACATGATAGGATGTGTTCAAACCGTCAGCATTAAAGACCCGGGAGGCTGCTGGAACCATCTCTAGTCGTTGTGAAGCAGAGAAGAGGAACTCGTCCCACGTCCAGTTGTGCTGTACAAAGAGCGCTTTGGATGCGTCAAAGTTTCCATTCCTGTATGCCTTGATGGGTTTTCCCTGCACAGCGCAGTCGTTAAAGTCGTCAATGTCGCCAAAGTCGGCCATCCCGTCCAAAGCTCGTGTGGAAATCTACGCTGGTACTTTCAAGTCGTAATAGCAAGACTTGGCTCGATAGCATGAGCCAGCGTTCGTTCAGGTGGCACTAGGTCGCTGTGGTATATCGAAAGGTAGATATAAATAGACTTGACCTGCGGTAAGTTTCAACTTGAAGGCAGCAGGTATTAATAGTAGATGGAGTCGCACGAAGCTCGACCTGCAGAGGAAGTCGTGGCATTCTGTGAGAAAACCCAGGCACAAACCAATCGCGAGAACAGGAAGATGGCGAACAACCTACCTCGACGCATCGTCAAGGTACTCGTCTACATTCTCGCTCGAAAACCACTCTACGGAGGACTCTAGCTAACTACACTTCTACATCCCATCTACTTAAACCTCATCAACGCTTTTCGAACGACAGGAGACGCAACGACTCTTAGCTGAGCCAGGTAGATTAAGACCATCCCCATACGCCACCTTGTAGCAAAATTATGAACGTATGTGTACATTTTGTAGTCCCTGGCATCATGGCCACTCCGTATGAAGACAATTTGAGATACTTCCAGGTCGTCATCGGTGGTCCCCAGTCGTCTCCTTACGAGAGCGGCATCTTTAAGCTCGAGCTCTTCTTGCCAGCAGACTACCCCATGGCACCTCCCAAAGTCCGATTCCTCACGCGCATCTACCACCCCAACATTGATCGTCTTGGACGGATCTGCCTCGACATCCTCAAAGACAAGTGGTCTCCTGCGCTCCAGATACGCACGGTCCTCCTCAGCATCCAGGTAGCTTCTCTTACACCCAGCTGTCCATTTTCTACGTTTTAAAGCAGCACGACTACACTCGTAGGCACTGCTGTCTGCACCCAACCCGGACGACCCGCTTGCGAATGATGTTGCGGACCACTGGAAGACGGATGAGCAGGGTGCCGTCGAAACAGGTGCATCTGCCTCCATATAATCAACACACATAATTTCCATGTACTTAGTATATCAATCCTACTCTAGCTGCTGAATGGACACGCCGATTCGCTACCTAGATGGAAGGATAGGCGCAGGAAAGCGGATGGCAAACCTGCCGACGCATGCCAGAGCCAAGAGTTTTCAACAAGAGGAAAAACAAATGAATTTGGAAAGCGTTTGTGTTCGTTCAAGAACCTTCCTACAGACTCTGGTAGCAGCTGACTGCCATTTCTCTTTCAAACTCATCACTGGGGGCTCACCATATTCTCTGGACGAACCCACTCGTCAAACTGTTCTGATGTCATGAGTCCCATCGCAACAGCAGTCTCCTTGAGCGTCGTGCCGTCCGCGTGTGCCTTCTTAGCGACCTTGGACGCGTTGTCGTAGCCAATGTGAGGGTTCAAGGCAGTCACGAGCATGAGCGAGTTCTTCATGAGCTGGTCGATCTTGTCCTTGTTCGCCTCGATG
>JAADVB010000244.1:0-25980 GCA_023334545.1 Salisapilia sapeloensis | reverse complement strand
TCACAGTTCTGAAACGCGTCATAAACGGATACGTTAGAGAGAGTGAAAGTTTGCAGACCATGCAAAAGCTATCAATAGTATGTGCGCACGATTATCTTCATCGGCCTGCAGAATTACCCCACCATTCAGGTGATCAACGTCCGACATTTCTATATCAGCTACCTCCGGTGGTAGCTGATATTGGATTATAGGATAAAGAATTATTTGAATCGGTCGATCAAAACATCAGTACTCAAGACATGAACTTATAAAACGGGTTTTGAGCATTTTGACCCCACGGACAATATACCGGCAACTGCACTAGGTTACCGCTTCGCCTATGATCTTCCAATTTAAAAACTTCCCAGCTTTGCTACTTACAAAATATATAGTCTTTTGTGGGCATTGATCATTTTATATCGCCTTTCGAAGCCTCCATAATATAAGATCACGACATATCTTGTATCGTCTCAGCTGCATGCAGCCTAACTTTGACACCAATCGATGTCCAGCGGATACACTGGCGAGTACCACCATTATGGGCCATCTCAAAGCATCACGAACTGAATTCTGGTACGACTGGATTCCTCTTCCATAAAAATGTAGGCAGATCGAACCTTTCGAAAAGTTTCCCGCTTCCAATTAATAATGGACCAGATTCTGTTCAGTCGTCCCCTTGAGTTTTCATATGCTCTTCAATCGCCCGCGAGGGACAAATCTAGCACCAAAATGGCCCTTCCGCCCTTTATTTGTACGAGAGTGGTTATCCGAAGCAAACAGCTCTACTTTCTGTCACTTATAGATGACTTCGCTGAGTTCATCTCTTCTTTCCTCCATCAATCTCCACGCATGTCCATTTCACGAGCTAATTTCGATTCACCTCATCTTCTCCAGCGATGGTGTTCCCTCGTAGAATGTTCCGTCCCTAGTCTCGAATGGGTTGATGCAGTCATTAACGTTGCTAAAAATAGTCATTTCAAAGTAGTTATAACCCTCCATGTCTTTCGTGCCGAATGGTTCCTCCCGCTTTGAGCTCTCGACGTTGCTGTCATGCATGGGCATTTAGAATTAGCCAAATGGATTTATGCCAATCGACCTTCTGCATTTTGCACATATCCATGCATGGATACTGCAGCTAAGAGAGATTTATTAGAAACAATCCAATGACACCACTCGCTCGGAGATGACATCAGAGGTGATGCCACATGCCATGTCATGGGCAATGCATGTGGTCAAGGTAATCTTGAAGTTGCTCAATGGCTACATTGCGATCGTACAGAAGGATGTACAACCTATGCTTTGGATGAAGCAGCAGCAAATGGCCACTTGCCAATGTTAGAGTGGCTAGAATAAAACCGAAATGAAGGCTTCACTTTCAAAGCTATAGAAGGCGCAGCTCTCAATGGTCACATCCACATCCTCGAATGGCTATCAGAACGGGCAGTAGCGATGGCATCTGATGCGTCTTAGAAGCTACTTGAACTAGCAGCTCGGGATGGACAACTAGAAACGATCAAGTGGATGTTAGACCATTGTGGCGAGCGACGGAAAGGAAATCCTGACAAAGCTATTATATGGAGGAGATTTCAGGATAGGTGCCCATGCGGTACGTTTGATCATGTTCGATACGCCTATCCATCATAATGAAGGTAGATGTGGACTGCTTCGAAGAGTTCGCGATGGTGATATCGATCATATCCGCATGTTTCAAGCGTACTGTCCAGTCCTACTCGAGAGATGTAAGCCGAAGATGTTGTCGCTTACGATTGACCAATGTCAATTGCACATTGCAGTGTAACTCATAAATATAACAAAGAAAAATATTGAAACTTACTATCGTGTGGAGGTGTTGAAACTTATTTATGCTTTGTATCCGGATGCGAATGAGCATGCAGCCAAAAAAGCAGTGGTACGAGATGCTGACATTCAAACACTTTCACATCTTTTGAATGTAGGAGAAGTGAACGTGAAGTCATGTACTCGAAAAGCAGCTAAATATGTTTATCTAGATGTCATCCAATTTCTTCTAGAGACACAACGTGTTGATTGTACCAAAAAATGGAACACGGCAGCAGTCTATGGGCATATAAACGTTGTAAAGTGTTTGCATGTAAATCGGGAGACGGATGCACAGTAAAATTTATGGATGCCGCATGCTATCTCGGTCAGCTTTCAATGGTCAAGTGGCTGTATGTAAACCGAAGTGAAGGGTGCACTGCCAACGCCATGGACAACGCAGGTAGTGGTGGTAACCTAGACATTGTCCAGTTCTTACACGAACATCGTACGGAAGGATATACTATTAGAGTGATGAACGATGCGAATGCAAACGGGTTTCTAGACGTCGTCCCATTGCTGCATGGAAATAGACGAGAGGGATGCACTCACGGGGCGATGGACAAAACCAGCCAATCGGGCATTGCAACATCGTCAAGTTTCTGAATGAAAATTGAGCAGAGGGATGCTCACGAAAGGCCTTGCATGGTGCGGCAAGTAATGGCCATTTAAATGTTTCAATCTACCTCCATCACAATCCATCAGAGCAATATTCATCGTCGCATATTGCAGCAAGTGTAACGAATTACCAAAGTGAAGTAACGCATTAGCCCAAGAAGCATGAACCAGCCTTTGCTGAATGTCAGCACGAGATATGGACAAGAAAGAGTCGTCGTCTATAATTAGGATGTGAACGAAGATCCGATCGTTGGCAGTAGTGACTACACATTTAATGCACATGAGTTTTTTTCTTGATTTAATTTGATAAGCGATTTTTTCATGTGGCTGTCAAGTACTTTGGGCGTCCGATAGCCAACATTCCTACCGAATCTATGAGTCCAGGCTTAATGCAATTCAAAACTCTGCAACCACAAGTATGCCAAGTAAGTTCAAGTCAATTGGTGTCTGTTTGAAGATAAAATACAACTGTAGGTTGCATTTAAATCTATCTAACTACACCCATTATCATATCTACCGCTTCAAAATACTAAGTAGTTTTTAACGCTTCCAGTGAGATATAAAAAGTATTGACATTCCACGCTGGACCCCATAAAGTAAAGCGATATCGCTTAGAGACTTAACCCTCGTTTTGCTTCTCTATTTCTTGTATGATATGATAAATCGAGAGGTAAATATGTGATACACGTAGGAATACCCCGGACTTCTTTTCACACATGTCATCCACTTTTGAAGCAACTTCAATTTGATTTCCATCATATATTAACGGGCCTACTAAATCCCCTTTACATATACCTTTATGACGCTTTGCAGCATGCGCTTGCCTTTACCTGCACAAAAGTACATGGAGTAAATGTTGTCTTTATACCAGGATTGACAAGTTTTCCTGCTCACTAGCTCTAGTTGTACATGTTGTAGCTGCAATGGATAACAACAGGGAATCAGTTCGTTTCTTCCCTCTCATCTACGTTAGCTCGCACCCCAATCGTATGAGTCTGCCACCGGTCCACGCCACCGTGACCGCTCCACTGGTCTACATAGTGAAGACTCATATTCGAGAAAATGACGATATTGTTTGGGTACAGCATGGCGAAGAACAAAGATGCCTGCATCGTATTTATCAGAAATCGCATTGCTTTCCGGAGCGAAATGCTCATTGATTTTACTTCGCTCACTTCAACCTGAATACCAGAATTTGCACCGGACTTGACATTGGATCCGATGGATACAATGGGCCTCCTATTAATGTGTACCCCGTTGCCACACCGTTTTGATTTTTATGAACATTTGTTGTACAATATGCTGCGGTCAACACTAGTCGACTTGCTATCAGCGATCCACCACAGGTGGTTCTTCCTCCCGCGTTGAGACGTATGCCAGTCATGATAGGGGCATATTCCCATTTGGCTGTCTCGCCGCGAAATATACGATTTCGAACACGCTCTGCTGAGTCTGGATTTACATTATCCAGCACATCTGCATCGGAAACGTTATAAAGTTTCTTGCTGTCCAGTTCATTTGTAGCATTGCCAGTACACCCACCCATACACAATGTGGAAAAGAAGGTAATCCAAAAGTCAAGATGAAATTCATGCACAGTTTGCATCGTTCAGTTGTCTTTGCTATTTTAATTTAAAAATAACGTAAAATGCTACTTTCTGGCCAGAGAATAGCCTAAGTAGTATATCTTAAATTAGAACTGCGATATATCCTAGGGTATAGCGTTTTAACCAGCGATAGCATACTTCCGTCGCATGTGAATAGAAATTTACATCATTCCTTTTTAGAGACGAATAATTCTAGGGATTCTCGTTCCTAATCGAATTCATGTCATATTCGGTGCAGATTTTACCCTGCAAGAGCAAGCGTAGACAATAAAATTGAGTTCACGAGTGATGGATAAAATAAGGGAAAGCAAGACACTTGTGTTTGTGTATTCAGAAGTCTCTCCCTTCCGATTAAACCACTCCAATGAAGTAGAAGAAAATAATGCCAACACAATAGGAACTTTATACAGTCGCATGGTGCAACGCGAGGCTGCCTAAATCGATGCATGGTCAAAGAAATATCTTCTATGATCCACAATATCGATTATAAGATAGCATCCATTGATTTCCAATGATTTAAAAAAGAATCTAATGCCATCATGATCGACCTACTTGATTTTAATCGAGAAAAGAGCGTCCTTCATGCGCTTTTCTCCTTTAGCTTAAGTCATTCTTGATTCACAAGACAACTTCTATTCACTCCGTAGCCCGCTTTTTGTTGCCCAAGTTTCCATATTCGCTGATATTAGTATTTGGTGGACAATAAAGAACTTTGTGTTATGGAGCATATACCCTGTATACATTGATTAAATTGTAAATAGAAGAAGCATTTCAACTAGCCGGGTTTCCTGCTTCGTAATTCTCCATGATATTCACAATCCATGCTCCTTTACAATATCCAAAACATGTATCTTGTGACGCTAGGTGTTATAATTGAATGAGTGTGCTTCAGAGCATTTAAATAGGAGTAAATAAATGACTGATTAACCTTGAAAGCCTATGCTAGTCAATAGCTGCGGTTATTGACCATTACTTTTCACTAAGATGAGATATGATGCCTAACTTGATCATCATGTAAGATGCCATGCACATTCAGAATAAAACACTTAGTGGGCTCTTAAATTCGATGGGTACAAAAAAGAGAATACGTGGAACATAGACTCGTGAGCACTGGCAAAACCTCGCATTAGTATTCTGTAAAAACTTATTATGATTCTTCTGTGACGGTACCATATGCGCAATATTACATGGAAAGTACTTTAACCTTACTATCTTTTCATGTGAGCCATTTGGCCCTTTTATTTAGGTACATATTTCGGAGGTCACGAACTGTGCGCTTTGATGTCTAAGCAGGGGGCCCTAAACTACCTTCAGCGCACTGATGCCCTGAGTTGGGATGACCTAACCGGCATGATTATGCTTTGGGATGATGTTTCTAGGGAGGCTGCAAACACTCTATACCCGAATAGTGCGTGTGAGAGCCATTTATTCTTCCTGCCGCCCCACCAGGGTTTTCCTTGACCACGGCTAATCCGCGGCTCCGCACCCTAATGCGCTTTCGGCATCCGGGCAGGCAATTAAACGGCGATGCACAGTCACGAGTCGGTCGGCATAAGACCCGCGAGGGAGGATCTGGGAAGGTTCAAACGAGGAATCCTGGCCGTCTTGAACCATACTAACTAGGTGGATTGAAATAGCAAAAAGCTTGTGTTTTGTAGAAGCATAGAAACTTATCAATAGCTTTGTCTTATCTGTCGAATATTATAGTTTTTCGACACATAGTAACATGCCGACGATAATGTTATCAATCCTTCGACAACTGCGACGGTGTTTCGGTATCTGGAGACAGGGCCTCAGATGACACCACTATAGACCATTACCTCTGTCAAGATCATTGTTCAGCTCTCCTTTAAATCAGCTATATTTTCGTGTAGGTAAGGATAGGAATGGCGCCTTTAAACCTCATATTGCAAATTTTTAGTGCATCTTGAACACACAGATTGAAAATAAAGCAGTGATGGTGATAAACATCTAGAGCAGTCATTGGAATTACCTCTACTACTGGTTCTACCATAAGCAAGGTCTCTGACTTGAAAAAGGTTAAAGCACTGAGCAAATGTAAATGCAAATAACTATGTGATTTACTTTTCTAAATGCACTATGATACATAGGTAGGCGGAATGGAAGAGCTGTGCGCGTAACTCGATACTATTATTTAAAATGGCACGTTAATCGGAAGACATAGACGTCAAATTGAAGTTATATGAGATCTATCAAAATTAGTATTGACTATATCTACAGGTCACGACTGCTGCTCCTATCGACGGTTATTTTAACACTGACAAAGTGACATTCATTTTTTTGCATAGTATCGAGAATATTCTCACCCTCAAAGCTTACTGATAGAGGTGCCACAATAAGGATTTGAGCATCCCTGCATGTCTTTTCACACGAGAGAGATCTTCGTACAATTTCGTATAGAAACATCGACGTAGGGCAGATTGTAAATTGTATTTTGATTCGCTCCATAAAGCTTAATTTTTAAATTGGTGAAGAGTTTATTGTAGAAGAATAAAGATGAAGATTGCTAGTGTTCCATCATGCGACTAAAAAGCTTGGGCGAAATGAGCAGCAATTGTTCTTTAAGCTAGTTGTGAACACTCAGTATTGTAAAGTTAAGGTCATCACATACTAGAGTCGTGGTGTCACCTGTCGATTTCATCCTATTCTCGCACAGATAAGTGCTACTACCACTACGTTATTGCACGATACTTTCGACTCCACCAAGTCGAAATGTTGAATATTAATTAAGGTACATTGATTTAAAACTAATTACGACATCACATAGCTATTCATTCACGCAATTGACTGTGTGCCAGCCTGCTGACCTCGTGATTAGTATGAAGTGGAGAGCAAAAGGATTAAAGATCGCTTGTTGTCTCAAGTCTTATCAAATTCGAAGCAGAGTGGTCTTTAACGTCTGATAGCTATTCGCATGCAAGTAAAGAGTACAATTGTTTAATTTTAAGAGCAAATAAGTGGAAGACCTATTCACAAGGCGTGCACTGTAGCTATAACGGTGCACAATATTATCTGAAGTTGTCCAAAAACTACTACGGTAATCAACTCGTGCCCGTCTACGCTCTATATTATGACTAGCAGTCTTCCTTTGCGTTTCATGCGGCAGACTTGATTTCTAAAGTTCTTGTGTCAATCATTGTAGCCATAGGAACCCTTCTGATACACTAGCTATAGTGAAATAGAAACAAAAGCTTTAAATTCGAACTTGAAGTAGCCGGTTTATGACAGCATCAGTACACCTGACTTACTCTATAATGGATATATGAGTTGTATCCAGTTATAGAGATATACGCTTTTGCTAATATTGCGCCTCAACGCAAAGGTGGTAATCATTTGGAGATTATTTGTGCTTTGTACCCAGTTTGCTTCAACCTTCGTCGTTTTTGGTATCTCGCATTGAGCAATAATTTTCATTCTACAACTTGCCTTGAAAGCAAAGCTATCATCGATCGCTGATGTTTGCCTGCACTCTCTTTGCGTTCATTTTATCCCTTCATCTAAGTCAAGCTTTTGGGAGGCAGTGCACGGAAGATGACTACTTAAAGATGAATTATATCTACAATGACTTCGCTTTTGAAAATGGCATGGCAAATTGCTTTCATTGGCAGGATAATGAAGGATATTGCAGTGAAAAGTGCCTAAAGAGGAACAGGGAGGTAGTCAAAAAGATGCCAAACTGCAAGTCAATTCAATCGAACTCTAAAAATGCGGCCAAGGAAATCTATCAGATTCCCCTTGAGGAAACGTGTAAAACGTTCAAGGATCTCGATGAACCGTCAAGCATATTTGACCTCATAGGTACGTTCGCTTGTATTATCGTAAGATCATTCACTCACAATTTTTCTCTTTAAAGAATCAAAGTCTGGGGACAAGTCTCCGTTGTTTAAGGATGAAGGTGAAAACTCACTAAAAGGGACAGAAGAATCGTCTTCGGATAGTGGGGTACCTTTCTCAAATGCTGATAGCTCTACTTTATTCTCGGAGGTTTCAAGTCAAAGCGGCGATGAGTCGCAGGTTGTAACCGAACCCAACGAAGGCGAAAATTCGGGAAGTGATAGCGGAAATATCCTCAAAGTTGATTATCAACTACTTTTGACCGGAATTTTCATTGCTTTCCAGTAGTCCAGCAATTCAAAATTAAAATGTTTTCTCTGTGCTCATTTGAATTTCTTATCTCCTTAACAATATAAAAGTGATATTTTCATATAATTTAGGAGTGTGCTCGCGTAGTCGCCGAAATGACCGATTTCGGACCAAAAAGGGCTTCAAAAACACATAGCTTTCAAAATTGCCATTTTACCTAAATGAATCTAATCCTTTAGCTGTATTAATTTATCCGAGCGTCAATCAATCCCAATCTTATTTCCGAGATGTGGCTTTGGCCATGCTTGCTTTTCGAAGTTGCATTGTGCCCAAATTTTGTTTTATACGAGCCTTTTCAAGTGCATTATGGCTATTTGTATCGTAAAGGAAAGCCTTCTTTAAGTTTTGCAAATCATTAGGTCAGTTGGAATGCTATTTGCTGTATACTCCTCTATAATGAAAAGTGCATAGGTTGTATTTGCAAACAAAAACGACTTCAGAGACGGAGGTGAATGCAGACAAAGCCAAGACATACAGTCCATATTCCTCAAACAACTACAGCAATATATGCAATATAAAATGTCGTAAGTATATTTGCGTCAATGAATGTTCCTTTCAAAACAAAGCAAAATCTTTTTATAAATTCTCTGACGGTGCCATATGCGTAATCTTTATAATTACAAGTTTTGATTGTTATGATGGGCCTGCCGTCTCTTCTACTTTATCATGCATACAGTAAATCCATCCAAAAAGCTTCTTACAAGCCATATTAACGAGTCATGGCACTATAAGAAGGAATCAAAGTTGCCAAAAAATCTTTTTAATTTGAATATTTGATTATTTTCTTATGCGCACACTCGCTCTTCAAACAACATCTTGCTTCTTACTTCAGCAAAAATCCAACAAAAAAACCAATATAAGTAAACCTGTATTCTGATTTGTAGCTTTAAAGGGACTGACAGTTAATGTTCAAGCCTTGTAAAAGTGAACGAGATCGCCTGCTTGATACTAAATTCACATCTCGAAACTTTGACCCCTGATAAAGCACGCTAAGAATCCATGTAATCGGCTAAATTTCCATTACATTCGTAAGTTTAGTTTTTGTTTGACGCTGAGCACCAACAGTGACAATGGCATGGCTCAATCACTTAGGCCATTATGTCTCTCTTTTGCTTCTCGCACGGTATGGTATATCCAGGGGTGAATCAAAGGTACACGAAGAAGAATTCCTGGTTTCCTTCCGCATTTTGCATCGTAAGCTATTGCAATCCCAAGTTGCTTTCCATTGAGCATCAATGGACCGCATCTTTTTTACATATTCCTTTCTTCACACTTTAAAAACTTCCTTCATTTTACCCGCACAGATATATATGTAATAGATTTTGTTTGCAGAAAGCGTTTGATACCTTTTGTTGCTCATAAGCTTCAGTTCCGCATGTTGTAATAGATTTGGAAAAGAATAAGAGACCGGCATGCTCCTTCGCTCTTGTCTGCTTTCGTTTGGACCCCATCCGTATGTGTTTGCTACTAATGAATGCCATCGTGCTCACTCCTCTGGCCTAGCAAGCGACGATTCATAGTCAACGAGATGTCGATGCTGTTCGGATACATTATGACGAAGAACAATGATTCCTGCATCATATATAAAAGCTCTCGTATCAGTTCTTGGAGCAAATTTAGGATGCACCTTGACTTCGATTAATTGAACCTGCTCACCGGAGTCAGTTCCGGCGGTGGTATTTGTCCCAACAGAGACATACAAGCCTTGTATAGATCTATGCCCTCTAACGACTCCATTTTTATTCAGGATGATATTTGTAATGCAATGTGCCGCTGTCAACACAAATCAACTTCCTATAAGCGTTCCGCCACAATGATTTTCTGCACCCTCTGAGAGACATATGCCTACCATGAAGCGTGCATTCTCCCATTCAATAGTATCACCGAGTATAATTCTATTTTCCTCGACCTGTGTCGAGATGGGATTGACTGTGCTCAGCAGGTCTGCATCTGAAAAATTGTAAACCTTGCTATTTATTCCGCTTGTACCTTGCGCAGTAGCAAAAATAAGGTAAAGCAAGAACAAGATTATTTGAAATAAGTTTAGGTAAAGTCCGTTTGCACTTTGCATCATTGGGTTACTTTCTCCTCTCTTGGTTTAATAGGGAAATGACCTATGCCCACCCACTAGGAGAGTAATACGAGGTTATTCGTGTGCTAATCTAATTGAAATATACACAGCTGTAATGTGTCAATAAGCGGTAGTATCATTTCTCTTGGTCCGAATGGAGGGCATCATTATGTCTTCATGTGAATGGTTAATATTATGATTTCTGTTCATGGTCCTAACCGGCACAAAACGAACATATTGACTAGAATTAAGTACACGACTGATTTGTGGAGAAAAGGATGAGTAAAAAAAGTATGTTTGGCTACAATAAATGATTTTGGGCCTTTGTAACGTTTATTTGTGAGCTTTGTGAAGTTACATGTCAGCACAAAACGGTATTGGAATCCAAAATTGCCAGATGGCGCTATTCGAATCGAAAGATTATCCGAAGGAAGGTATAGCTACAATTAACGGTATTCATCTCTAAAATCAAGTAAATTTTATTGTACAAATGGAACCTCATACCAGCATCGTCGATCTACTCAATTTACAATAACTGGCTAGGACTTATGGAGAGCAGGCGTCATAGTGCCGATGGCGACCTTTTGGCTACAGCGCAATGACAGGATCAATCAATCACACGAATGGACAATACTAGTCGCTCGGATTCAGATTTGGACGCGTCTTAGCAGCCAACTTCAAGCCACCGGATGCAGCCCACGCTAGAATGCACAGGATGAAATGGCGGCAGCCAGCTACCGCGATATACTCCAAGTTCTCGACCTTCTTGACATGAAACAGCCAACGACGTAAGCGCCTGGCTAACCATAGAATTACTCCGTGTAACGCAGTTGGGTCCTTCCTTGGAAGGATTCCAAAGAGTAATATTCAAATGTATATCGTTGTCACTAAAAACGATAACTGGCTAAAACAGATTGAGAACAGATCGCTGTTTCTAGCAGTAATGCATATTCTTGCAGAATAAAAAGAATGACTAGGTCGACAGGCTAGCGCATGCTAGTCAAGTGCAAAAGCAGCCAAGTGATGTCCAAGTTACTAGATATCAATCTACCAAACTTCAAGAACGAACTAGGTCGTCTGGTTGGAAGAAATATTGCTAGTGTGGTCCACATCTATTAGTCATTTGCATGTCAAAAGGAAGAATCTTCAATATGGCGAATAAGAATGTACTTATCACGGGCTGCAACCGCGGCATTGGACTTGCTTTAGCAAAAGAATTCGTTCAGAGAGGATGGAACCTCATTGCTGCTGTTCGTCACCCATCAAGTGTTCAAAATGTACTCCTATATTCAATTCTCCTTCATAGAATGCATATTGATATTACGATAGCTACAAGAGCTAAACCCCCTGCGTATCGTACAAATCGATGTCAGTGACGAGGTCTCGATATCTGTAGCTGGAAGAGAGCTACAGGATATACCGATTCATCTCGTGGTGAATAACTCTGGTGTCTTTTGCAGCGACGGCTTAGAGGACGTGACAAAGGCAGAGATGATGCGTCACTATGAGATCAATGTCGTCGGTCCTTTTCTCGTATCCAGAGCGTTGCTCCCAAGTCTCGAACTGGCTGTTAAATCCAATCAAAATGGCTTCGCAGTGATTGCTCACATGGGCTCAGGTATGGGATCCATCACGAAGAATACAACGTCCACTAGCTATCCGTGCAGAGCATCCAAAGCCGCCGTGAGTATGCTCGGCAAGTCCTTGAGCATTGACTTAAAAGATCGCAACATTGCTTCTATCGTTGTAAGCCCAGGTTTTGTTGCAACAGGGATGAATACACTAGACTTGACGGATGCGATTACACCAGAAGCATCAGCAAGTGGACTTGTCCAAGTCCTGGAGAAGGCAGGAATGAATGAGTCTGGCAAGTTCATTCAATATGATGGCGAGGAACTACCATGGTAAAACGAATCCAACTAGTCGATTCTTTTCCTTGTGGAAATGTGTTTTCCTATCCAAAGATAGCTTTATAAAGTACAAAAGCTCTACCCAATCCTTACGTCTACTCTTCCACATGTGCTTCCTTGGCCAACTTTTGTGCTGCTTCCAACACTGCGCCTTCTTCTTCTGCCCATTCCATCCGCTCTGCTTGTTCCGCACTTGCACTCTTTGGTAAAAACTCTTCTCCTGGACAAAGTTTCTCAAATAATTCCTTCGCATTGGACGTCGCTCGTTCCAAATGTAACTCTAGAGGTTCCATTCCATCCTTCTCCATCGATAACTCTGTCACATGTACATTCGATGGCAAGTCCGTAGGTTCCAAACCTCCCACAATTGTCGCAGAAGATTCCTGTGGGATACTAAAGACTGCTGACCATTGGACACAAGTCTTCCAATCGTCCACTTGACTCTGCAGCAACTGTTCCATCGCTTTCATCATCACTTGTTCCTTCTTGCTCTCGTCTTCCCACTCCTGTGGCTCGACCATTTCGAAATGGATCACGTAATCTCCAGATCGACATACACATGCACCAGCATCTAACTGCACGACTTGAATCGCATATGGATTCTTAATCTCCGCATCGTCTGGTGGGATGCTCAAGACACATCGATTCACATCTGGACGAATCGGTCGATCAAGAAGATAGACAGCACGAAGAATCTTTTGCTTACATACTTGTTTCTCCGGTAGTAAAGAACTCAAATACGCTCCATTCACCACCAACTCCTTCGTACGTACCATACTTCCATCTACACACTGAATGCCACGCACTATATGATCTTTCGTATCGATCTTAAAGTCCTGAAGAGGAGCACGTAAGATGTAGATGCCACCGTATACGGCACTTAATCGACAGAAGCTTTGGGCTACTTCACTCACTCCATACAATGGCGATAGGAACGCAGCTCCTGTGAATCGACCAATGGACGCAACATACTTGTAGACAGCGTAGAGTCCGTCTCTTGCTGTTATCTGCATCCGATGGGCATTTGTTTCTGCATAGGGAAAGGATGCTAAAGCTACACTAAAAACGATGATGTCTTGTAGTTTAGTCGTAAGCTTAAACTCTTCTGCTAGAACCTGTTGGAAAGGTTCCTCTAGTCGCTCCGAATCGATCTCAAGCTTATGAGCTTTATTCTGGGGACGTTTGAGAGACCTACCAAGAGATAGGTCACGTTCATTCTCAGTCGAAATGTCTTTGCCCTGGATCTGTGTCTCGCCATAGTCTGCTACGAATTGTAAAAATTTCATCAGCATACGTTTTTCCACTGGCGACAAGAGTTTTGACTGGAAAACGTCCTTCTTCGAACAAGGTACTTGCCATACGTTATCTACTATACTATCGCCAGTGTCTGATAGGTTCATGTGCACGTAACTACGGTCTACAGATGCAAATTCCAAGTAGCGACCGACGCCAGAGGTGATCATGACTTGGACTAAGTCTTCTGAAGCGAGTAGTAACCGAGGCTGGAGATCGATACTAAAGTGGGATGACTTGGACAGGAGCTCCTGACGTGTTTCGTCGTCACGAAAGGCCTCGGAGAGAAGAGTACAGGATGGAGGACAGGTCATGGGGATGAAAATGTCATCATTGGATGACTCAGACGGGTCTTCTTGAGAATTATCGGAGATTAGAGGCCCCTGGAATTCATCTTCACTTGGAATATATGGTTCAGCCTTCTTATTCTGCGTCCAATCAAGAAAAGCTTCTAGAGGAAGGGAGGCGTAATTGCTACCGTAATAGTCGTTCTGGTCCAAATGTAGCACACTCTTGCCAGCTCTAGATAATGCACCAGCAAGTATGGATTCAGAAAGACCAGTACCGACGATGACAAAGTCAAACTCTTGGCGCAAAAGAGCGGGATCCATGCTCCCTTCGCTGGTCGAAAAGGATAAAAGTGAGCATTCGTGTCCTTAACTGTTCGTAACGTGCTGAAATCTAACTTTCTATCAAGGTTGCGTAATCAAACACCGTCACTCCTAGGTTTCTACACATACTCTGTATGAGCGATTAGATATACTTTTACGTAGAAATGAAACGCTTCGTGTACAAATACTTTGGTAAGTTCTACAATTGAAAAGGCTTGCATTTGTTTAGTGTCCTAGTTTATAGAGACTAAATGAAATAGTTCCTCGCCAGGTCTGTGCAGTGACATAAGAATTACTGAAAGCTGATCAATTGCATCTTGTATTTATCCACCAGGTAGTTCTCTGAAATCTAATTACAAGCAAAGAAGTTCACAGACACGTCCGCAATCGTGCGCATGAAAACATATTAGAATGTGACATCGTGAGCAAGATGTTGAGGTGAATGTACGCCTTCTCTGCATCTTACGAATCTAGGAGTTATTAAAAACTACTCAGATTATGAGGTTATCTCTTCCAGCATAACCAAATATATTTCGAAGAGTAATCGCACTATCGAGAACACATTCGTGTATCTACATTTATAAAAGCTCGCGGTGATCTGGTTTGGCTATAGTTCCACGATCACCAAAATCTGATACTGGTTTTTGCCCGCGCAAAGTAGGTCGCTATTGTCTTGTACCAAAAAAATCTTCTCCGGTCATACTCGGTATTGTCTACAATTAGTAGATAGGCGAATGAAGTATTCGGTTGGATCCTTGTGTATAAAGCTAGTCATCAAACCCAGTCATTAGTTTTTCGGTCCAATGCAGAGATTCACTGTCAATTTTTCATAAAATGTAAAGTGCTTAGCTTTAAAATTCGTCTATTCGTCATAGCTCTAGTCCCGATACTCACGGTCTTTATTCAACCTTCGCATTTCCTTATTTTCTCTGGCAGCTTCAATGGCATTGTGATAAATTGCAGCCCATGTTTCGGCTTTCGATCTGTCCCCTTTGGTGACTCGACTAAAGTTAAACTGCTGAAGCTTTGGAAATGAAGAGATCACATAGTTCTTGTAGTGTTTCCTCTCTTCAATCGGATTTCCATGAAGCGTAAGTGAATGCAAATTTGGCAAGCAGGCAGCCAAATGATCAATGTCAGAATACCTTTTAAGTTTATTTCCGTGCAGATGCAACGTAAAGATCTCCTTGTATTTGGCGAATGCAGTCGAAGTAATCGACGTCAATGCATTTCCAGATAAATCAATCCATTGCAAGCGAGAAGGATCTGTAAATAACTTTTCCAAAGTGCTATCAATATCGTTCAGATGTGAGATCTGGTTATTGTTCACTCTTAGTGACAAAGCAGGGGTCTCTGTTGCTGCAGGAGCTTCATAGATATCCGTCGTGTTCCCAATATCAAGCGGGTAGAGATCTTCCGTCTTTCGTTTACCTCCAACTGGGTCCTGCCTTAACATCTCTGTTCCAAAATTATAAATCTAAAGAGAGAACTTTTTGCTTCAAACAATGTACTATACATACCTGAAAGTGATGAAAGACCCATGAACGAGTAATCTAGCGGTACATCAGGTACTTTGGCTGTAAGGCGGTAGGATTTGCTTGTGCTTCTTGGTGGAGACGTGCCATCCATTTGGCAAAAAAGGATGCTGCGAGTGTGTTAGCGGAAAACGAAATCAAAATTTATTTTTAGATATAGCTGAGAATTCGGTAGAACCTGTGTTAGTGTGTAGGCTGTCGACTGAAGATGCTTGGTTAGGTTGATAAGTTACTTTTTAGCCTCTGGGCTCATGCATCCAGGAAGACACACTATTAGAAACATATAATGGCACCATATCATCAGAGTCACTCTAGGAAGACATATTTGCCAGTGAGTTGTTCGAAACTGGTTGGAAAACGTGATGCATTAGTGAAACTTTTAAATGAAGTAGCTGAGATGCCACACTAGGTCATAGTATTTGATGATATTGACGCAAGTTTCATGGCTACGAAGAAGACACAGGCTTCATACAGCAGATAATGATCAATCATTAGAAAAAAACATATCCAGATTATGGAAGCGATAGGAAATATACGAAAATATCTAGAACTTTACATGCTTTACCTTGCACAGCGCTCATCATTAATTGTATGTCTGTCGTAAGATGAAGCTTTCTTAGCTTCCATATTCAAACCAATTGATGACTGAAAGAGGACGATGGATGGAGCTTACGGATACATAGTATATAGTCTACATATAGACCATAGGTAAAGACCTTTTCGGCGCATGGCTGGGCCGGTAGGCGAGCACGCGCTAGTTGCATGCTCGGGAAGGACACTAGACATTATAAATAACTTGATATCAATGTATCTCACTTCCAAAAAAGCTTTCTTAAGAGTAGATACATAAATAAAAAGTCTAACGCGTTAACGCACCATAATTAAAAAAATTGTTTTGGTAGAAATGAATACAACTTCAACCTAATATACGAAAGTTTCAAGCGCAAGCTATAGAGTCTAGTTTTTAAAAGGTAGGTTTTAGCTTTCCCAACGATTACAGCACGGATGAGGTAACTACGCACCTGCGTCGTGATGGGTGATCCAGGTATATGTAGAAAGCGAAGTCCATACACAGAACAAGAATCAATAAATCAGATTTGCAGCTACCAAGGCATTCTTTCCTTAGGCGTTAAGTTCATAGAAAGATACCAAGTTTCCATATTCACGTTTAAATCTTCATAGTGAAGACAAGTGGAAACCCACTTGGAAGCACATTTCAGCACTCACTCTAAGCCATTCGTTTTTTATAACTGCGCTCTCCATGCACTCCAAATGAGCTCCGAGTCATCGACGTAGAGGATGATGACGCCGCCGTATTTACGGAGTTCTGGTCATGTTGACAAAGAGAACACGATGGATACGTTCGCGCCTACTCTTCTCGGCATATCAGGCTACGAATTGATTCAACAAGCTCGATCTCGAAACAAAGCGCGGCTAGAAAGAAGACAGGAGGCTAAAAGGCTGGCGAAAGCTCAAGATTTGAAGGTTCAACGCAACGGTACTGCATAACTTGGATATTTATCTCGGCTCACTATTTATACTAGCATTGTTCAAAATGCAGTATTTGCTTACGAGCTTTAGCGACAACTTGAGTCAGCGAAGCCTTCAGGAAAAGTTGCGCGAGGAAAGAGAAAGAAGTATATAGTAAGTAATAATGGTGCGTTAATATTGATATGAATGCTTTATATACAACTCATGCTATGTACTAGCCGCCAATGCATACACAAATCTTATCGATAGCAGGCGTGGTAAGTGTGCTAAAAGGTCTAGACGCAGCTAAGAAGATCAAACATCAGAGTAAGCTTGGTAACGCTTTGCTTGTTTTAACTTGCACTTTAACTGCTGTTTTATTTGCTTTAACGTGCCCATCTGACGTTTTACTGGGGTTCATAGATGATGAGCTGTTGTCTGATAGCACACCGGAAGATTATATTCCAGGAGAACGCAAAGCAGCATCCAAGGAACGCGCCGAAATTGCATCGACATTGGATGAGAATAAGACTGAAACAGAAAGTGAATTGAAAAGTCAAGATAAGACGGGATCCGCTTCTAAGTCGACTAGATATATATCCTCGCCCAAGTCATCGGTTGAAATAGCGAGAGTACAGCAGGAACAAAAGAAATAAAGGAAGGTATCAATGCAACGCACACGATCTCCGTCGTCGGCATCCTCGTATGACGCTTCAAAAACATATCCTGCCTATGAGTCTAGCTCCAGCAGTACTGAGCACACCTCTGACGATGATTTGGTGCTGGAAAATACCTTTGGCAATAAGAAACGAAGAGAAGAGCGCGCAAGGCAACGCAAGACCAAGCGACGATCTGATGATGCACAGCAGCAACTTAAGCCGTTGAATCGGATGCGTCGGACAAGTACCTACAAGCATCGATCCGAGTTTACCGCTAAGGCTTCCGAAGTGCGCTCAACGGTAACAACAGTAAAAGACCGAGCCTTTCATACGTGGGAGGAAGCACAAAAATTTATTGCTGCTTATGAGTCTGTTACCTTCTCGAAATACCGTCGACGGGCGTCAATGGGGATAGCGGCATACAAAAAGTGTCAAATTAGAAGAGAAGCGGCTACCGGAAGCCCGCTTTACTTACGCCTCGGTCAGCTATAATTCTACGCACGGTTGTTTTGCAAATAGTCGATCAACTGTCGAGCGTCCGGGCAGAAGTGATCGATTCGTGGGAAGTCCAGTTCGCATCCTTATGAAAGTCGTCAAGGTTCATGAAGACTTTGACATTACCCCTACGAGTGAGGTACAACCATTTGTATGTATATATTGTTCCTACATGAACAATGAGCTTGATGCTATCACCCATACATCTACCACATAGTTATGCTTGCTAATGCCGGCTTAATTTCATTCAACGGTAACCTGTGTTGGACGAATGACATCCTATGGCGACCTATGTCAGACTAATGGCGTCCTATGGCAACTTATGTTAACCAAAAGTTGCTCTATGGTGACCTATGTAGGTCTAGTGGTGCATTGTGGGAAGCGTATATGACCTATGAATCGTATCTAGGTTGCTTTCGGTGCTTAGATATCCCTATAGCATCATGCATATTTTTAAATAAGTGTTATTGCTTAAATGATGGATAAGCATTAAAGTTTTCAAAAGATGAAGACTAGTATATGTATTTAGCTTAAACGCTACCATCACAATGTGTTGTAGAAGATTTACTTACCTGCATACAAATGCTTTTATGACAATGCTAGTGCACAACGCATTTCCACGAGTTGACACCAGAGTGGGCTGCACAGTATCACCTGAACTCCAACGTTACGGACGAAAAGCTCCAAGTCGAGCTTCGCGCTATGGTTTAAGCGCGCACTCCTTCTCGAAGCTTACCATCAGTTATCTCTGAGAGAATGGATGTATCGTATACAGGCCAGAAGGCGCGAATTTTATTCGCGCAGATTATGAAAGGAACAACAGAAGAGAAAATTGTAGCAATGCTTGACAGTTTTCATGCAAAAGGCAGCGACGTGGTACTGGTTAAATCGGCTTTAAACATTTTACGAGGGGTATATATGCAATCGCAGATACACCGAGAAGTAATGTCGAAGTACGGCGAGTCTCTCATCTTCGACTTTACCCATGGGACAAACAACCTAGGTTACTCGATGGCAACGTTGGTTGCAACGTTTCCAACAGGAAGAGGAGTGCCTGTTTGCGATATGTTAACAGATTCGCATAGCAAGGACATGATGAGGGTGCTATTAAATCAATTTATTAGTTCCTATAAAGTTCCTGCACAGCGTGTTCAGCCCTTCATTATCGACAAGGACTTTAAAGAATGGAATGTTCTGGAGTCCATGTTTCCAGACGCTAAAATTCTACTATTTCAGTTTCACATTATCAAGTTCCTTAAATTTGAGTTGAAAAGATTGAGTATGGTATCCCACGAGTCGATCGTAAGCGCGCTGAATCATTATGCTCCAGTTTGGTTCACGCTTCAACAAAGTTCAATTTTGATAACACATTAGTGGATTTGTACGAGCTGTGTTCTGGAGAGAACCACGCATTACGCAGATACTTCGAAACCAATTGGATGTCGTGTGCAAATAAATGGGCGACGCATCTTCGTGGTAACTACTTTTCCGTTGGAAACACGACGTCAAACAGAATCGAAAGTAATTGGAAGCATTTTAAGGCTGTATTAAACGGAAAACATCTTTAGCACAATACATATCCGACGTCCTTGAGCACAATGCCACAGTACTAAACACAATCAACAGTTCGGTTATATCCTTCTATAGTACCTATCGTCATGAAAGGCAGACGTCGATATTTTTGGTGCATCTTAACGATCAGTTGAGCAAATACTGTGCTCGGCTTGTGCATAGTCAATGGAGCTACGCAGAAAGGAAAATGGAGCAAGTCAAAAACTGGCATGAAGCTTATGACGATAGCACGACTTACCAAATCCGAAGCTGTGAAGCATCTCCAAATGTCCAGACCGTCGATACCTCTCGGTATACGTGTATGTGTATCTTTTATTGCTCAACGCATTTGCCATGCCAGCATTTGTTGCTGATTTTACATGGAGCTGAGCGACTACGTGTTTATCCTGAAGATGGTCTCAACCCACGGTGGAAAATGTCAAGGACAAGAAAGATGATATCGGCCTTTGCGCAAGCGGTGGACGATTATCGCTCAGCAGCACGAGTCTTGCCAAATTCTGGTTCTACTTTATTGACAGTAAGCGGAAACGATGATATAGTATCAACACAATCTAGCCATTGCCATCTGGATGAGATCCAAATTACCACTAAGCCCTTAGATGTTGTTAGTGATGAGGGAAAGCAACAAATATGTTACAATCAACTTCGCAACTTAGTTGAACCGCTTGTGCTCTTGCTATCTAAGCTGTCAGTCGAGGATCATAAAGCAGCATTTGCGTCGGTTGTGATATTTACTTAGCAGTTTCTATCCCGATTTACGTCGAAGTAGAGCGCATCGCCTCGCGCTGAATCTCTGCAAGCTGGATATGAGCTTTATAAAAGAGACGAAACGGAAAGTCAAGTACTCATGGAGGCTATTTCGCATACAGGGCATGAGTCTGATGAAGAAAGCTATCTGGATGAAGACGATGGTGACCTTTGCCGTAAGACACCGACATGCAGCCAAGGAAAGGTGCCTCATCAACGTAAGAGCGCTGATTGAAAAAACGCTTTTCCAGCAAAGGACGACACGGACATGCATATGGGCGGAAACTTGGGGGATATCGACGAGTACTTCCTTCTTGGGACAGCAACACCTCCATCTCAGATGCTAGCAATGGATCTGAATTTGTCGGCTCACTCCCTAGAGGTATTTCAGCAAACGAACAAGCTCTTGGACAAAGGTAAAACTTGTATATTATCTATTTTTGCTACTGTGCTCAAACTATGGTGAGATATGTCGACATTATGGCGAGCTATGTTGCGCTATGGCGCTCTATATCGACGTTGTGGGGAGCTTTTGTTGACAATTTTGTAATGATATGAAGCTTTGGCCATCTCACACGTCTATTTGGTGTAGGTACACTGGTTGGTCGGGAAGATGCAACACCAGGTTTGCCAAATGCTGGAAGTCAACTTACTACTCGACCACAATCGCAAGGTACGGCTCACTCTATCGTTTGTTTTAATAGATTTAACCATAGTTATGAGTAGTAGCTTGGCGATTGCTCGCTCATACATATCGTTTAGCGTTCCAGACACTTACTAACTTATGGAAACGTGCAATAGAGTGGAATCGACGGACTTCGTCATCAGCCCAAGTGTCTAGCCGAAGCGAAAGCTCCTTGTACGAAGATCAAGTTGCTCAACTAGTTCGACGTCTGCTTGTGAAGAAATTTGAGGAAGGTAAAAGCTGACACGATTTCATATATACATTTGGATCTACATATTAAGCAGAGTGTTGTAAATCGACATAGAATCGTCATAAGTAGCTGGTAACGACACTTCCGGCAAATCCTACGATTCAGAGAGCGTTGCTGACGAAGAGACGACTGCGATGTTAGCCCAAAGGGATGGTAAGAATAAAACGTTGCCGACATAAGTTAGCATTAGATTACCAGATCTTCGTTTATGCTCAAATTTGCTGGATAGACATTAAAAAAGATGCTACAGAAGTTAATGGGACGAGCAAAACGATGAATGCACTTTCCGATTGCTACAAGCAAGGTATGCCTATCTAGTTTATTCTTATCTTCTACGTTTAGTTGAGAGTTAATATGATAGAAAGTGTTATATTGCCGGCGAGGGAGCAAGTGCACTCCAGCACAAAGAGCAAAAGCATACGAAAGCGTATAAGATGTGATGCTCGGGGCTCGGTAGCAGATGAAAGCTCGTCAACGTTAGTCACTTCAGTGCTAAATGAGTTTGATATGACAGAGCCACGCGTACAGAATGCACGCTCCAACGTTTCCAGAACTGCCTATGAGGCAGGCTTTCCTTCGATCGTTTCTATTGGAAAGGAAAAGAAACCTTCAGCCGGTCGTGTACTTTCGAGCAGTCATGTAGGCACGGCAATGTCGCTCGACACGTTCATACTGTGTGTTAGGTCAACAGCACGAAGAAAGATACAAGCCGTATTTGGTATGATGCCAATAAAGTACCAGCACAAGAGCCGCAAAGATGTCAAAGCTTACATCGGGGTTCTTGGTCGCGTGCGGAAGACAAATTTCGTCGTGGCTCGTCCGCTTTCAACTGCAATTGTTGAAGCGTCAAAGGCTAAGCGTCGCCTTCAGCAAAAGGGTCTAAGAGAAGGCGTCCGTTTGGACAGCAGTGGTATGGAAACGCAAGACAAGGATTGGAAGGACAAGCAAGTTATAGTTGAGCTAGGACCACGGAGTATGCAAATGTCGGAGTACGTATTCCATTCTATAATACCTATTGCATGTCGTTTTGCCGACTATGTTGCGGACTATGTTGCCAAGTGCAATACTATGTCTTTAGAGAAAAATTATGTTGCTTTATTAGCATTTATGTCGTCGTACATGAGTCATTTACATGAGTGCATTTGATACTAATCTATCGGTTACTACTTATAGAGCTTACGTAGATCAATTGGAGACGTTTTACCAGCTCAAGGATCTTATTCGTGAGATAAACCGCGACATAAAGTGGCTATCCAGCAGAGTCGACGAGAAGAGGTATCATTTGTAGCCTTCAACGTTGTTATCGAAAGAATTAATAACGAAGATGGCTGCAAGGTGCGCCACAGCACTAGGTATGACGTCAATCGCCGTCACCAAAGTCGTTCGTGGGGCAGAAAGGGAGGTACGATTGAGCATGGAAGAGTTGAGCGGAAGGATTTGTGGATCTGTGTGGTTAAATGACACAGTAGTTACGGCTAGGATCGCTGCAATTTGCAGACACAAGGATCGAATTGGTCTACTCGATCCTGTCTTAAAATCTTTCGTGGCTCCAATCGAAAATATCACGGAAGTGGATACGTTGTAAGTTTCAATAAGCTTTGGAAACGTACACTGGAGCTTGGCAACTGTGCACATTTTGACAATGCCCGACGAATACAGTCTTGCTGTGGGTTTTTATGACCCATTACGTAGTCAATATTACATTGACGAAATTAGGCACCATGATCGGGTGGAATTGTTAACAACTCTACGTACGTGGTGGGAACGTGACATGGAGAACATTCCCATGCCAGAACCGATCGTAGATGAGATCGAGTTTCCAGTTCAGCGAGACGGAAGTAACTGTGGATGCTACATCATTGGGATGTGTGACATGCAGGTAAACAAGAACGAAAGCTTCAGTCATGCTAGTATGAGAAGCAAGCAGATGGATATGATGCGGATACGGATCCTCAATCTCATCCCTACGTCGTCAGAAACCAAGTATCCGGATATTGGACCAACATTTGAAGAAAGAAAAAAGTATCACAAGCTGCAAAACGGGTCACAGAAGACGAAGAAGTAAATGCACAGCCTATGAAGCGATCACAAGGCATAGTTATACAAAGAAGGCGTTCTCGTGCAGTTGAAAGTACAAAAGATACATATTCATGTCGACGATCAGAGTAGCGAATGGAATGCATAATGAAGCTAACAGGACTACTTTACCTTACGCTTCCTTCATCTTGTCCTTTATTTAATTGCTTCATTTCATTGGCAAGCGGGTCCAGGAGTTCATGGGTAGTCTCGCTGTCGTCGATGGTTGCTCCGTAGCCTTGTCTCGATGCCACGTTCAACGCTTCTTCGTCAAATTCCATAATCTTCGTACGAAGAGCATCCATCATGTCGACGAGCTCGCGTACGCTACTTGATGCAAGTCTCATGAGGTCCGTGAGCACTTCGTTTTCTGTCAGACGGACCCATAGAAGCTGTTGTAATAGAAACTGCATACTTTCAAGCGCCTTGCTGTTGTCGCGCGTGCTGTAGGCGCTGTGATCTTGTGTCGCGCGTGCTGCAGGCGCTGTGATCTTGTTGGCTCTTCATTGTGGTCGAAGTGTCTGTGATGTTTGCTCTTGCATTTAATATCGTTGTTTTAGTCATGGGTGTCAATCGTGATGAGTGTAGATTACCAGTAAACTACTAAATCCGTGTAAGATTCAACCTTATAGCTTCGACTTTGCTTGAATACATCTACAAACTTGTGGTGCTCTGTGGCGGCCTATGTCGTCGCTATGGTGACCTATGTTGTCGTTATGGCCTACTAGCTTACCTCAACACAGCGGCGACACAGAGCAACATAGTGGCAACATAGATCGTCATAGTAGCAGCATATCTCAACATAATTTACACGATTTTGCTTACATCGGCAACATAACAAAAGCAAAGGTGCGTTAATGCCAACCAATAAAACTTATACCTAGAAAAAAAACTTGAAAGATTGCTAAGCATTTCTCCTGTTACCGTCTTCAATTTCTTAATTGATGAGCAAAGTAGTATGCATAGCCATTTCGTAATGCTCACGCAAGAATTTGGGCAATGGTTGTTTTGGCCACACTTCAAATCAGCTATTAGAATAGCTGCTAAAGCTAGAGTTCAAGTTATCTCAAGTAAACTTACCAAGAATGCTTTAAGCCAATCATTACATAAATAACTTCTTTTGTTTGATCAAGCTGTGTCTCAAATGTACTAAACTTCTGCACCTAGTGGCGTCTAACTGCTCGTGAGCAAATCAGCTTTTTACTGTAAGCTATTGCAACAACTGTGCATTAACCTTGCAAGTGACTAGACCTAGGTAACGATGCTATCAAATAGACCGTGCTTATTACGCAAAGAACTTGCGAGTGCATGATGAGGAGGAAAGCACATAACTAAAACCCTTTTAATGTACACAAATCGAATTTTATCCTGCTATCAAAGAGTTTCTGTTAAAACTTGGTACCTCCTACTTTATGATCGAAACACGAGGCAAACTTCTACTGGTATCATTTCAAAAGAACAGAAGTATGCTCCTCAAGCGGATGCATTCACAAATGAAACTTCGAAAGAAAAACTGATGGCCGCAGGCCACATGGTCATTTCATCATGTTGAACTAATGCGTTGCTGATCTTCCAGTCTAAGCATTTTTTAAATCTTGAGATGGATACTGACATTTAAATGGAGAACAACAATCAGATCAAGCTATACCATATGTACACCTTTTGTCTCTAGCGACGAAATCAAAACGAAATAAATGTACAAAATAGTATGCATGTGCTGAAAAGACCATTTAAGACCAAACAAGAAGAAATTTTTGAAAGCTTTGACATTGTCTTGATAGTCTGCAGCTGATAAAGCTCGAAGTAATCCGAAGTAGATCTTCACTATCTACCTGCACAGCGGATCTGATAAGTGAATATGAAGAGTATCGTCATATGGAAATGCAAAACATACACTTCGCATGAGCTACCCTTTGAATGCATTCGTCTAATTACTGTTCAGAACTATGGCACTGCGACGTAGAGCTCCGACTTTCCGCTTCATCACGAACTTGGTATGCCGAGGACAAGAGCTATCTTAATAAAAGATCGTCTAAGTATTGATAACGAGAACCTTCCTTTGATTTGTCAGCACATATGACATAGCTGCGCTATGCTTTCTAAACCCCTACGCATACTGATGGGTAACTTGAGGTCGCGGCTATGAAAAGGTGCTGTCGTAAATTAAACAAGGCTTTTGAGCCGCAAATTACCTGCTCCAGACTTGTGATCATATTACACTGAAGCCGAGATACGTAAGCTTTCTTAGCTAATCAAAAGGTGGTATGCGTTTTGTGTGCGTTTCAAATCTTTATCTCTAGGCTGATCGATAACGAAAAGCGCTACTGTTTTAGGTAGGACAATCGGCAACCGCATGAAAGAACTATTGTATTCGCTTGTGGGCAGTATTTAAGCATCCTGTA
>JAADVB010000243.1:0-26140 GCA_023334545.1 Salisapilia sapeloensis | reverse complement strand
TGTGAATAAAATTCGCGCTGAGATCAAGACCAAGCTACCTCATCTTTTGAACAAAAACTCGGATGTTCCGACCGTGGAAGAGGCTGATCAGCTTCATTACTTGGAGGCTGTGATCCGAGAGACACTTCGTCTAGATACGACATCACCATTTTCATATCGAGTTGCCATTGAGTCCACTACGCTGAGTGACGGGACGTACGTGAGCAAAGGCACTGATGTGATGACGTCGATGCGCGGAACAGGACAGCTGTCTGGTGTTTGGGGAGAAGATGCGCGTGAGTTTAAGCCCGAGCGCTGGATTGATCCGTCGACAGGAGGCATTATTGCTTTGAAGCCATCCCAGTTCCCAGTCTTCGTACGTTCCTTTCTACTATTTAAAATTGTGGTTTTATTTAACGATTTTGCTTGTGATCATAGCTTACTGGACCAAGACGATGCATTGGGCAGCGGATGGCGATAGTTGAACTGCAGATCGTGATGTGCTCGATGCTCAGCAAATTTGATTTGAAGATGACGGAGAATCCGCACCAAATCGTCTCCACTCCATCATTGGAGTTGTCAGTGGGCAGCGATTTGCGAGTAAAGGTGGTGCCCATCCCTGGATAATTGGGATAGCACGAACTACTTGGTGAGCCTGGTCCAAACTTCTTCAATTTAATCCTCAAAGTCCTCTTTTCCCAGAAGCAATGATATGTGAAGTGACAATAAATGAATCAATACTCATTGAGGTCACCAACTCAAAGCACAAATTGCGCTCTTTACTTTTAACCTTTCCAGACCTTTTCGATATGTTAGCGTGGCAAGTCACTCTAGAATCAAGTGACAATATAACAAATTGTGCGTAAATATGAAATATTTAATATAAACTAGTTTATAGGTTGGATTCTTATGTTTGCGGCAATTTCGATCGAGTTTACTTTTGTATTTCTCGTTTTCACATTCTCATCTTGTCTTTAGGTAGTCCAAACCACTTCAGAGGTCGTTTATCTACAAACGATGAGTAGTGCATTAATCAGTACTTGCTACGAGACGACTAGTTATTGTCGGCAATTCAAATTCGTATCTTGGCCACTAGACATCGTATAAAGTTTAGATTTTTAGCAAGTTTAACAATCGCCAGTAAGTTCATCTTAGATGGGAAACATGAAGGCTTTTTGGTATTCGGTATCGAGCTCCTCATAGTAACCACCCGCATCTAGTGACTATGATATATTTATGGTATGATAGAAGTCTCTTGCACCCTCCTCGTAACTTTGAATAAAGGAAATGACTAGGGAAACTGTCTGTCTTTCAGTATTATATACTAACATGACATTACCACTGAAGTTTCCAGCATGCAACGAGCTAATGCCGGCCGTAGTTCGTTTATAAGCTCTTGTAAGTTTTCTCATTATAACAGACAATGTGCTATCACGGTTGAGTGGTCTCAGCTTGGCTTCCATTACTTTTTGTCGCCAGACGGCTTCCCAGGTTTCCAATACTTGTTGGTCGCATTATGTGCTCTCTATATCGGGTGTTGTCCCTTTCGATAGGCGATTGAAACAATAAGGAAGAGATTCTTGTACTAGCATTCTTTAAATACAGGTAGGAACCAGACGAACGCTCTGTGCTAACGCTTTCCTGCATTTTGTCTGCAACAACAATTTAGCTGTTTTGTATTTGCTAGTTCAACATTTAAAAATGGGAGGCGTTTATTCACAGATCTAGAGGGTCTAAATTTACCAACGTGATCTTATCTATGTTTCCTAACCAACGAGAATCGGGGTTTGTATGCTGTAAACCTTAGACTGTCTTGGCAAATAATATTACGTGCATAGTACGCGATCTCTAAGCATATCGTTTCGTTCCTTGTAGGTCCAAAGCCAGCTCCAAACGGCACTGAATTCTTCAACTTAATTGCATGGTTCTTGAACTTACTCCATGAGCTCGCATTATTCGTCCCACTAGTACCTTTCTGAATAAAGAGGCATGCAATTTATCATCCTAGTAACAAACATACCACAAGAGGACTGTCCAAAAGGAAACTCTTGACTAATAGCAATGGTAACGTATACGTCCACCACAAAGAACGTAACCATAAAATGGCATATGAGGTACGAATCCTCTTCATAAAAATTTTATCAATTTAAATGCCGAGTCCAAACGCTGTCATAATGCTTACGCGTCGGTTCTATCATTGATAAACAGAAATTAGGATTATATGCTAAACCAATATAGTCTTGCTGAAATAAGAATTACAATGTCATGCTTATGTATGTACTGGTCTGAAGAACGATGATCGTAAAGAGCCGCGACGTTCTAATTTTTTGAAAACCGTTTGGATCCATTCCAGTATGATTCTCTTTCCTTGTACTACTTGAGCTGCCGTATGACATAGCAGCCTCCTAGGATGCACTATCCGATGCTATATCGCTTTAGCTGATTCCGCAGTGGAGGCCGATACACTTGGGGAGCCCATTGAGAAATCTTCCGCGCTAATACCATTGTTTCTGCCTCTACTTCTGGTCGCTGAGATAGCATCATAGTATGAGCTGATAGTACAGCATCCTAGCTGCGTGGTATCTGAACTTGAATAACAACATTAATCAGTGTTTCAGCAGTCTCCATCACTACCCTGCGGATACCCACCAGTTGTCGAGTCTTGTAAGCTGCGCATTGTCCTTTCGCCAGGGCCTTGGATAAATAGTTATTAATTAACATTAATAATAAAACTGTAGGAAGGTTTCAGTTATCGTAATTTTTACGAGATTACTTTGGAAATTTCCAGTCGAGTGATCAGATAAATGTATCCTAACTATGAAACTCTTTAATACCAACATTAAATACGAGGGAACCCAGCTCGTTACAGAGGATGCCACCAGTCCACATCAAGTAGATCTACAGTCTGGAGCTAAAACAAATAAGAACGAAAGAGCACAAGTCTTCTTTATGATCGAGTCACTACGTGAAAACTTGGTCGGCCGTCGTCTTCATGTCCTCTTCTATCAGCAAATGCTGCATCAGCTCTTCCAGCCCGTCTATCTGGCTTCCTTGTGCGTCGTCCGCATCATAAAGCTCTGCGAGCCGTGCATCACTCCAGCACCGCTCTTCGTCTTCTGTCGCTACTTGGAACACCATGATCATCCGGAAGACGCTTCCAGATTGGTCGCCTTCTTGCGCCGGTGTTATTGTCGCCCACCCATACCTTTCCAGCACCACACCACTCACGCTCTTTCCCATTATATGCACTGGCCTCAATTCCAACTTCCACACCACCACGATGCGGTCGCGTTCGACGTATCTCCGGATGAGACGCTTTCCAAAGGAATTGATGGTTGGCTGCTCACATTGCATGTGTCCAACCTTTTCCGCTCGCAAGTTGTCCGACACTGAGAATGGCTATGATAGATGGGCTTTAGTAGCAACACCATAGAGGTAGAGACCGACAGAGATACCTCTTTCATGTAGAAGAGCCGACCGATGCCGTCGTCTCCCAGCATCCGCCATGCAGCCCGAGAGGCGACGTCCAGGTCAAAAGGCAAGTTGATGCAGCGCATCAGCTCTGATACTCGTCGACCCTTGGCATTATAAGACGTTCTAGTCGTGAAGAAAGATCCGTGGGCAACGTTCTTGGCATCTTCGATCCGACTGATCTTGGCGTCCAATTGACTATAGCCAGCATCTACGGCTGCTAGTAGAGCAGTAAACTCTTCGTTATCTTTCACCAAGTGTTCAGGTGGCGGATTAGAGTTCAAACTCCGCGGTCGGTCTATAAGAGGGAGTATGACGCTTGCTGATTTGAGCTAATAAAGTAGAAGTAGTACACATAATTCCATTTCATGTTCTTAAGATACAAGAGGAGAGAGTACCTTTGCGTATTGACTACCGTTGTAAATGCTTGAGAGATTGGATATGGCGTTGGCCTGTTGTGCCAGCATCCGGCGCAGTTTCGAGTTCTCTTCTTCCGTTACATTACGAGCCTGGCGCTGCCGACTGACAATCGCTTTTGGGCTTGCACGAGAGGAGTTGATAAATCCGAACTGGCGTTTGATGCCTCTCAACTGACCTTCCAATCTCTTGGCGTCCTTACGCAGTCGAAGCAGCTCCCGCTTCTGTGGTCGTAATGGCGTGTTGTTCTTGGTGAGCATTCTCTCCAATGGAGTCGAATCACTCGGACTACCGGTGGTTTTATCGTCATTGGAAGAGCACTCCGTTCTCTCCTCCGTGGACGTGTCAATCAAGAAATCTGATGACAAGATACTCTGATCCATAAGTTGATCTGTTGACACAATAGCTTCTGATAAGAATCCATTGAGCTCTTCCAGTATCACTTCATTTTCTAGTTCGTCGAGTACGTCCATTATTCTCAGAGAGGAGTAAAGCAAGCAGTGGCGGACGAAGTGAGAGGAAGTGGTCTCCTGCTGACTGAAGTGTAGCCATGTCATAATGTAGGTAAAAGTGTGGGTCACTTCGTCGATAGAGCTAAATTTCCTCTGAGCTGAAGCAGATACTGCTTCATTCGATCTCTTTCGACAGTACGTCGCATAAAACGCTACCTGCGAGCACGGTCTCCTTCCAAAACTGATTTGCAGATCTTAAATCCAGCGCATACTCAGAAAATGAATCGAAGAAAAAAGATACTTGGCTCTTCAACTTGAAGGCCAAGTTTCCACTGTTGCGGCTGTCGAGTACCCAACTCTAGCGCCCACCAGAGCACTTTTCCAGCACATTCTGGAATGCATGGTAAGAGAAGAATATAGATGCAATCTAAACGTTCGTTTGTTAAAAGCTGCTATACTTTTGAAACCGAAATATTGCTTTCTTCTGCCCTACCTACTCAGACTTTGTACTGCTCTTCCAGCTGCAGGGATCTTACATGGTATATACTTTAGTTGTCTAGCACACCTGATTGCGTGCATAGTATCGGCTTACTTTATGTGATTTCCAGACAACACATCGGTGCTAGACTGACTATGTTTACACCTTCAGGCCAGTGTAAATGCGCTTGAAGCGTGAAACTTCCATCCAAGAGTACCAAACTATCTTAGACGTCTCTTTAGTCAAACTAAACCCTTTGAGTTTGTCGTCCATGATTGAATCGAATAGTGACAATGCATACTGAACTGACAAGTACGTGTAGGCTTTAAAGAGGGCTAGCAAGCATTCTAATGTAAGGCTAGATCTGCTCAGCAACATGCATTGACACTTCCACGACAGCTTATGAAAAGCACAATCCCTTTATGTACAGGTCGAAGGGAATAGCGCAGCTGTAGCATGAAAAGAGCCTCAGTTTATATTGCAGCTATCTCCAAGCATGCGTTTAACTCTACCAACATCCAGGCAGAATCTAAGCGTGAAATATATCGCCAGAGTTCGCGTCTCCGTGGAAACTGCAAATGTCATCACTTGCTTCTGTACTCACGTTAAAAGCAGTGTTTATAGAATCTCAATCTACACAGTTCATTGCATCCCTGACGACTAAAATTCCCAATATCTATTCATTACATTCTCTGAAAATCTTCCATGTTCCCCATGAAGTCTATTCCCTGATCGTAGTTATGACTAGTCTGTCAGCAATCCTAGTACCAAGTATGCCTTCAACCGAATCTTATGCAGCGCTACTGCGATTCCAAATGCTCACATGATACCAAAGGTTTATAGGGTAAATCACAAGCGTAAAAATGGACTTTACACCGTACATCCACGTACCCTTCTTGTTGTATAACTCGATACGGGGTACTTGTAGAACTACCTCTTTGTCCACTTATAAAAATATATCTTCTAAACTCTCGTATTCAACTCAAAGCGCGTACAAACCCAAAGCTTCTTTCATTCGATTGACATTACACAAACATGTTGCACGCAACATCGACTACTTTTTGTTCCTTTCTGTTTTCTGTCGCTAACTTACTTTCACAAAACTTGCTATCCATCATACGTGTTCAAGGCCCTCCATCATCAAGCGAATTAGTTCACACCAAAGCTCCCGAGCGATTGACTCCAATAGTACATGAGTGCATCCTCCCGCAGCAAGACGAGGTTGTTCTGGTACTTTGGTAGAGAATGCACGGCACTAGAGTCCTGCTGCACTTCCTGTCCAAACTCGTTCGTGATCATGCTCTTGTCATTCGCACTTAAATTCAATGCATTCAATCCATGGAACACCATCTGCGTCTGAGCATCCACTTGCACTTCCGAGTAGAAGCCAAGGAGGCTTTGGAATCTATCAAACGCAGGCAGTCCTAAGCTCTGACCGTTTTCATTCGAGTACATCCGAGCCAAGATGTAGTACACCATGTCTTCATTCGCTTCTCCGACGTCACCAAATGCATCCAGCCCATTGTTCTTGTCGAATCCGTCCCACGGGATGCCCATGTTGTTCATTTCGCTGAACAAGGCGCTATTAAGACCAGCCGTGAGAGGTGTCGTGCTCCCATCGGCAGCCATACCGACAGGCAGGTTCGACTGCTGATGGTCATCAGCTGGATCCATCTCTGGGATCTTAGACACGACCGACAGCTTCTCGACGCCTAGAGGAGTTTCGCTACTGGGAAGCTGGAACATCGATTGAGACTGATCTGGTAGGGATACGAGCTCTGGTCGGTGCGCATTAGCGTCATTATCTTTCATGAACAAGTTACGAGGGAGATTGGTGATGGGGAAGGGCTGGGATTGCGTCATCGGGACAGACGATGCGTACGAGTTGTCCTGGTAGCTCGACGGGATAAAGTGCTGCGGACTGTACATGGACGTCAGGACAGGACAAGAATTGTCGTGCTCAACTGCGTTGCCAGCAACCATGTCAACGTCGTTCAGCTTGCGACAATTTGGACAACGATAGATCGGTCGATTCGTATCGCTCGAACCATCGGAATGGATTTCAAAACCGACGAGACGCCATTCAATGTGATTATCGCGAGGGCTCGTATTGTTCCACTGATCGTTATCCGACACTTCGACCGCAGAAGAGTACGCGATGGGGCTGTAGTGCTGCGCCTGCCTGTCTGGTATGATGTCACCTCTTGCGAGTGCTTTCGAAGGACCTTGATTGGACATCATGCTTCCGGCGGAAGGCGGCTGCGGGATGTTACGAGGCGTCGAGTGAACCGACGTACTGCCGTTCGCGTGTATCTTTCGCTTATTCCGCTTCGATCGAATGCTGATGACAGACGTGTGGATGGGTGCAATGTCCTGGAACATGGACGACGTATCCTGCGTGTCTGGTGCGATTTCAACGACAAAGCCTTGGCCTTGATGGTTCTTCGAGACGTCATCGATACGGAACGAAATGTTCACTCGTCCGTTCGTCATGTTTGGATTCATATCAGGAAAGAGTCTTAAGATACTTTGCTTGAGGACTTGAGCACCAGTTTCATATAAAAGACGAACACGAAGAGGAATGACACGAGACTCGATGGGTACGCCTGGAGCAGCTTCTGTCGATAACGACACGACCATGCATTTTTCACGACCACCCTCGTCTTTGTACCATACGTCTGGGGGCTGTTGCGTGATGACGAGCCTCTCTTTCACAGGTACGATCGGAGGGGACTTGATGGAAGACAAGGACGGATCGGAGGGCGATGATACTTCGAGGCAGTACCGCTGTCCGTCACACGTTGCGTCTCCGAGATGAATCATGGCGGAGATGATTGCGGCGCCACTGTTGTCGTGGATATGAGGTCGATTGGAGAGTTCGATCTACGTAGTGCATAAGTACGCCGGATAGAAGCGTACATCAAATAAAAGTGAGATACCGTCGCGAGTTGCTTGGGTACTGGCTCCAATGTATCAAAGTAGCGTAGATGGATGTCTAGGTCTTGTGAGCAGCTACAGTGCATGTACTTAGTATCACGATGAGAATGCATTGAGGCGGATAGACGTACCCTATGACATTTTTCTGCGTCTGGTCATCTACGAGCCTGACCGTGGCCTCGAAAACCACTCCGGGGTAGACATACGTGGGGGGCGAATTCACAAACGCCAGTGACTAGAGTTTGTGTCGTAAGCTACGTGTATGATAGGACAAATCGATATCGAGTATGCGTACCATCATGTATTTAGATGGGAGCCCAATGATTGTTTAGATGGTGGAAGGCGATCCACGAAAGTCGTTTCGTGCTTTGGAAGCAGTTGGGGAACGGGCGCCGAGGCTGTGCTTACGATTCAAAATGGAAAAGTGGTCTCGACCACTTCTTCGCGAGGACAGTTGGAACGGATTTGATAGCTCTCTGGATTCTCACGCTCGTGATACGGAAAGTGCTGAACGACCTTGTCACGTATTCAAGAGCAAAAAGTGGAAAAAAGGTTCGGCGCAAGACAACGTCGTGAGCTGTTCTACGTGCACACGGTCGATCGAGTAGGAGGGAGGCGATGGAATGCGCACGGCCGCTCGAGTGACGCGAGCAGACGGCAGGTTGCAAACCAGCTGGTTTTGTAGCGCTGACTTGTTGCGCGCGATTGGCGGATGGAAACGCCGCGACAACGCTTGGATTGGTGGAATCACCTCATGGGTGCATATCATTGGACATAATTCGACCGGAGGGATCGTGTTTCAGAGGAGATGGATACATTGCGACAACACCAATACGGATTAGTTCTGGCGAGTGCGTCCTGGTCCTCTGGACGTGCTGCCTGGTCTGGCGTGCGGATGTTTAGTCTCTATGATCCTCCAATATTTCAACGCAGAAGTAATTGGCACGCCATGGTTTGATTGCGTGGGATGAATCGAGTAGGATTTCGATATGGAAGAGTATATGAAGCACATGAGTGGCTAGGTCGCTCGACTTGAGGATGGATGAATACTTAAAGGTTGATACAATTCTCGCCTGACATGCGTCTTCGACCATATAAAGCATTAAATGCAAGCAACTTTCGGAGAAAACAGGCTGGATACGTGTTACTTTGAATCTGTATGTAGACCTCATCGATAATTGTACCGTCCTGGCCTGTACCTCATCTGTCATGATCGGAAGTACGTTATCGCGCCTTTCTTCTGGTCGTCTGATAAGGCTAACCAGCAAAAGTAGGACATGAATCTAAATGGCGACCTCGTCCATCATCAACATCATGACACTGAAACGGCTCGATTGTAGCCCACGTCAACAATCTTTGGGTAGTCTCAAGAAGATGGTCACTGAGTTTCCATCGAATTTTGCTTCGTCATTGAGCGACCTTCTTTTGTGCTACGTTGCAATCGAAAAATAAGCATTAAGCTATAAAGGAATATTGAATTGTTCCTCTCTTGCTTGGAAAGTCTACGTTGGTGCATCCGACAGCGTTGTCGCATCGGTATCCAGAGGTATCCTTTCTCTTCGTTGTAAATGGATGCATTTGTTGCAATGACGTGCAGGATGCAAGACCGGATATTCTCGTTCATTTGTTTAGTAGTCAGGAAAAGCAGAGATGCATAGCAACCTGGCTATCGAACAATACTCATGCAAGACCACTGTATCTATTCTGTCATGAAGTGTGACGGCTATCCTTTACGATTGCCGTGTTACTATTTGCTTTCAATCGAAGTCAATGCAGTCTACAAAGGCATTGGATGCTATTCATTTGCCTTGCAATCTTCATCATTCTAGCCAGACACAATATATTCTAGTTCATGAGCATTCGATGCGGAGCTTTCTTCGTCGTCTACACGAGAGGTATATTCGTGACTGATTGCTCGGCATGGAATTGATGGTTATGGAACGATGCGGGAATCATTTCATAAGAACGTCTTGGTTACATGCAGAAAAGTAAAGCACACAAGACATGGATCACAATTGTGTTTCTGGTAGATCTGCGTTGGTTACACAGGGCAAAAGGGACAGAATGCAGCATTTGCGAACACAGTTGTCGATCTCTCATGATGGGGTACTGCGAAGACACGTAAATGAAATACTAAGAGAGGATGCATGTGCCTAAGTGAAAGGAATGGAGTGCAAACAGTTCAATGCTTACAATGGAAATGCACATAATATTAGTGAAAGCAATTGCAATAGTAAATTATTGTAAAATTTTATGGAGTATATCGCTAGTACGCTGACCTTGCATATCCTACGAAGTATTTCTCATTATGATAAAGAGCAAACTGTCAGTAGCATTTAAATGAAGCGCATAGAGATTGTGCTTTTACAAGGTAGCATACAGAGATGGGAGTCTGAAATTTGATTATTTCTCGACCGTAAGCACTTTGCACTCATGTGTCGCGTGCAGCGAAATAACTAATAAGGGAAATGCTTCATAGCATACCAAACAAGGATTACTATAGTGATGGCATGAGATAGTGGCAGTAGTGAATTCAAAATGGAGAGATCACAGGACTACACTGAAAGAGAATTTTACAGAAAGCATTTGTGCACAGAATGGAAGCCGGCATTCAATGTCCGAATCTCAGTCACGTACAAAACTTCCATGACATCATGCAGCTTAGCGAAGGTAGGGCCAAATTTTATTGACAATCGAAATAATTACGTAGAGTAAGACGTTCGCGAATTTTCAGCTCACTTTGCTATTCAGCTTGCTTGTACTCCCTCTTCAAGGGACCAGAAGCCTTCGAGTTGATAAGCCATGACCTTTATCCAAAATATCGTTTAGCATAAATCACTTGAGGACTATAAAGTGCTAAGCTTCATATGATGGAGATAATAATACTTGAACACTACTACCTCATCAGTACTGACATAGAAGGCACGACAAGCAGAAGCGAAAGCATTGGTTCTTGTATAGAAAACATTGTCATTTAGCTATACTTCTAGTTGGTGTGTGTAGAACTCTTCACTATAATCCATCGCACGACGAAATGCCTAGAGTAAGATCAAGGTCTAAGAAATTAGACGTCATTTTGTAAATGTCATCGATCCAAAACGACGCTAATGTAGGATAATGTTTACCAAAGACCGAATTTTCAGTTCCAGTGGTACTAGATCCGAATGATATGCTTCTTGTTTCGACGATGAAATCTCTACGAGCAGCAATTAGTTATTATAGTATATGAGGTTTTATACCTTGTACAACCGAAGTTGAAATTAAATGTTATCCTAGAGCAAACTTATTGTGCCTTCCAATCGTTCACGTATGTCTATCTCTAGTTCACGTCGTGGTGATGAAATAGACATCCGAACCGATGTACGCCCGATGAGTAGATGGATAGATGGATACCCTCGTGATATATGTATAGTCTTTTATAAAACATGAACTGGTTTGCATCTTTCTATGTAGTGCACCACGTTATGGTGCTACAAATTAGACCATGTTCGCGCTGAAGATTGGTTCGGCAACATTGGGAATTTGCATTTTGTAGTTCTATTCATGATAGCCGAATTGAGCAATTCCGCATTCGCTGAGCATAGCCGATCATGCTTGCTACTTGCCGTTGGAAACCCAACGTAGCTTTACAATACAACTTTTCCATCAAGCTAGAAGTACAAAAGCAAGCGATTGTTCGTCTTTGATGCAATCAGAAGGAAACGATCTCCGAGATGACTTTAAGCCACACCTGGTGCTCGAAACGTGCAAATTTGGAAAAGCGCGCGAAACAGTCGCTCGACTAGGTGAGCTCTTCGCTTTACTTGCGGTATTGAGCTCTTCGCTATTATTTCGGAACAAGAATAGCACAGTAGTAGACGAAATAATAAGCGATATTTGCGACTCACACTGTACTCCGTCCTAATGAAATGGCGAAGAGCTCACTAGCACAAGTAAATCGAATGCAACTTCAACCTGAATGACTTCGACGATCATCCACGATACGCTCGACACTACTGCTTATCAAAGCATGACAGAGGAACGGACGATATATATGGATAGTAATAGAAAGGTATAAAGCGACGTAAGAGATGTAAGAGATGTAAGAACCGGCAAAGACTTAGACATTGATTCGTATCGCAGTTTTGCATGTTTGTTCACAATCCCTTGATTGCCATGCATGATACCCAATTTTCTGGTCAAGAAACACAGCCTATTTCTATTCTTGCTTACTATTGTTAATGTTGCAAGGTTGCTTTAAGACAAAGTGACAATTTAACCTCAAATAGTACCCTGATTTCTTAGCTCCTTCCATTATGGCCACGATATATGCAGATTAGCACGAAAATGGACGGGAAAATTCCAAACCCTGCTTTATATCTATAAAGGTTCATAATATCAGCACACAATTTAGCTCGAGTGGTCAAAGCAAGCATCAATAACAAGGCCATCTAGATATTTAAGACATTAGCAAAAGGTTAAACTTACAGTCACATGGAAACTGACCTAGTCTAAAGCCATTTCAACGGGGCATTAATATTCTATAATAAACATGAGTCCTAATCAAGCTTTCTATGATGGTTAGAAAGCTGTTGGAAACTAAAAAGATGGACTGTAATGACCTGTACTACACACGATAAGTGAGATAATTCAGTGTACAGTAAAACTTATATATGATGGAGTACTCTGCGCTGTCGTATGAGAAGTGGAAACCCAATCGGAATATAGTTATAGCAAAATATATATTGTCAACAGATAATTTGGCAGGAATTAACGGAGAGATGACAGACTATTGGATCCATAGACCAAACAAACGAAACAGAAGAAAAATGTATCCTAGAATAGGTAACGACGTTTACTCCCTTCTCCTTGAATCCCTTGAGTTTTCATTGATCCAGTGACGATAGTTCCAAGTGATGCTTTGCAAAAGGTCGACACACAAGTAACCGATCTCACAAACAGAGATGAAGATTTAGAAAGTAAGCAAGGGCACAAAAGCTCATTCCGCTCATTCACTACAAGCTTACCAAGCGATAATCTTTCCCTCGTGACTGTACCATTTACCACTAAAGTCAGGCGTCAATTTCGTCAGCAAATTGTTCATGATAGCATTGGAGCAATCATCGACAGTAAGCACTCCGCTGTAGTTGTTGATATTGGTAGACACGTAGCCCGGACACAAAAGGAAGACATTGATACCGTCTTTCTTCATGTCCTCAGCAAGACTTAACGATAGCATATTTAATGCCGTCTTGGAAGAACGATATGGTACTCCTGCACCCGGAAACAAATTCTCGCTGAGACTACCAATTGTGCTTGACGTGTTCATCACGTACGCTTCGTGGTTAGCTGACTTGTCCACTGCTGCCTTCAAGTTCGATCGAAAAGCTTTGGTTACCAAGAACGGACCGACGGCGTTCACTTCAAACGACTCCATAATTTGCTGCTTTGTGGAGTCACTGACATTGCTTATATGGCCCATACCAGCATTGTTGATGAGGATGTCGATGGGAATTCCTTCACAAGCTGTCGCGGCAGCTTGAATGGAAGTTTCGTCCGAAATGTCCAGCTGAATGACCTTGTACGGATTAAGCTCTTTCAGCTTGTCGGCCTTGTCTGGCTGGCGGGCAGTTCCAATGACTTTCCACCCTGCTTGAATCATTTTTTTGACGAGATCAAGCCCGATGCCTTGGTTCGCTCCGGTGACGAGGCAGGTCTTCTCGGTGCTCATGGTTGTAGAAGTAATCTTCGGTATCTTTTGTTTGTTCTTGATTAGCTCGAAGCAAATTTTGTAATCAGCGTAGATTTGAAAGATCGTGAAGGGAAGCAGAGAATGAAATTCTCAATGCCAAAGATTGTCGAAAGGGTTATAAACTTAAGTTAATGAAGTCCTTCCATTTCGGGTCAAGTCGATTTTGTTCAACTTGAACGGTAGAATAGTACATGGTATTAATTTTGCTGTGCGAATGTAGAGATCCATGCTTATTGATTTCGACGATCTGTGCTTCGTATGCAAATAGAGATCTCTAATAGATTTACCACGGCTTAGGTACTGAAAAGTTATGAGTTCTTTCATTATAATAGCAACTATTAGCTTGACACCTATCTCATTGGACCTCCTACTAGTTTATATACCGAGTGATGTCTGTCATAGATATCTGTGTCGTGTCGAGCCGCGTTGAATCTTTTCCTGATGATGCGTTTGCGATGTGCTACTTTGAGTGGAAAGCAAACTAGCAACTACATACAAAAGTCACTACTCGTGCAAGCAAGAATACAGTGTGAGGTACCTACTCTTCACGTATTCTTTTCAAACTTCCCATGAACAAATCTATAAAACTATATCACTAATTTTTATTTTAGTATGTGCATGTATAAGAACATTTGATCGACTCCAGTAGTTGCTTGTAAAGCATTTGCGAGCCTGGATAAGAATGAATTGTATACTACAACATAGCGGTGGGGTTCTCCGTCGAAAATCCTTACACTGCTGTGCGTATCCGAGGTAAAGTTTATTTGGTATTCACTAAAGATTCAGGTAGTCTTTATTGATTAAATTTAGGGAATAAGACATAATTACCTTGTTTTATGAAGCTAAACTATTCATTTGCTCTGACTCACGTCTGATACCAAATACGAATTTGACAACACATAATGGAAATGACTAAAGCACCTCTGAAGCGCAAGCGTCGACCATATTACATAACTCAAAGAGTACTTGCATGCATTATACTGTGAACATATCGTTCTATAAGCTAAACGTTTTTTGTGGGTATTAGGAGGAAATAGAGCATCTACAGAGCAAAGTTCGCTGTCTAGAGGACGAATTACGAAACCGACAATCGTGCCCAGGAGGAAAATCGCATCAAAGTCTGAATGTGACGACACAGATAGCTGTGAATATGTCACTTCGCTATGCAATCAATAGCAATCATCTCGTCATTTCGCATCTGTGCAAATATGCCCCGCACCTACTTGTAACATGCATTCACTACCATTTTTTCTTGCCTCTCACTGTACATGTTTCTAGCCACCAACGGAAATGGACTTGATGCCGAATAAAATATGCCTAGGCACTGATGCCAACCGCCGACAGCAGGTACTCGATCGCCTTCGTCCGGCCGTGCTCATGTCTGCCCGAGATAAACTCCACAATCATTACAATACTGTCGATCCTTCCACATGCTACATGGATGAAGACCGGTTGAAAGACCCAGATACAGGAGACTTATACTTTTCATATCGTGAAATCCACCACGTCACCCATGTTTCCAGTCTCCGGCATGTTTACAACATCATCCTTTTTCAAATTAATAACCTGGAAATGGTCATTTCAGAGCAGTTAGAAGCCGTTGCATTGCGTGAGAATGAAGAAGCAAGCAATACACGTGCGTTTGTGAACCGAATCGTCATCTGTAGTGACGATGCCGATGTGGAGGATAACATTGCCGTCTTTGCCGAATATCAAGATGACGGAGAAGAGCGAGCAACGATTTATTCCGAATCAGTGCACAAGGATGAATTGCATCCATACAGATCTCGACAGCGCGTACGGAAGGATATTAATATTGAGGCTGAGATATCGCACGGTGTGCAGAAGCAGGAAGACGGTACTTTTCAGGATGCAATTGTCATTAAAAAGCTAGTACGACAGAAATTATACAAGCCACCATATCAACTTTCGGCAGAGGCCTACATGAGAGTACAGGCAGGTTTAAAAGCGGTGTCTGACTTGGCGCTGAATGTATATAAACCAGTAGCAAAGTAGACGGCTACACTTATAACGAGTGTTTATATACATTTACTTGACACTTTTGAAGATGCATTTCTAGTGTTGTAATATATGCTTATGTCGAGGTTTCTCTTATGTAATAGTCGTCATGCAATCGTGCTTCACATCACTTGTCTTTTGGTGAAGAACTAGTATCGTAGCTTAGAAATTCTACAAGCATCTTGAAGTGTGATCGAGAAGCGTCAGGCTTGCAGCTAGTCTGCCCATGCTTTATACATTGAACTAATCCTAGATGCTGGATCTGGTCCTGGTAGCTAGCTTCTAACTTTCATAAGCAGCATAAGAGATATTGAACCCCTACCGATCAGTACCCTGCATTTCAGTGCACGACTGTTTCCACTGATTCTGTAGCGATAAAGGTGCTTCAACCCTTTACTATCCTTCTCTGATCCTCCCTTCCTCGGATATAAGTATTATTTGGCATACACTCAGCTATACAGATGTATCCTTGACTAGATACCGATATTAATTCTTATTAGACCTAGACGATATCCGTCGATAGTCTTCTTAATTAAGACAGAATCATGTCGCTATCCACTCTAGTTGTAATCTCTAGACAGAGATACTACGTACACCATATCACGTTTAGAAGGCTTAAAGACATAGTCGAAAGAGTAAAGCGCAGAAAGATAAACAAGTAGAAAGCGTCATCTAGTTTTGTGTTGTAATTGCGTCAAAAAACAAAATTGATTCTCTTCAGCATTGTCTCCAAGTGTAATCAAAAATGGGTTCCGAGACTTAGATAGCACACGCACACTTTCATTACAACCAGGACAAGCCAGAGCTACGCGCTTCGGACAGAGCCTCTGAGCTACGCGTGTTGCTTGACATGTGAGGAGTGGAAGATCCACGGTTCGAGTCCAATTCCATGATAGCAGCAGACGAACCGCTGCTCGAGCCGAGCTCCATCATCGCATCCGTCGACATACGAGCGGACCCGTCCACATAATCATAGCTTTCCGATTCCTTCGGGTCAACCAGCGAAGATAACTTTTCCGCCGTTACATTTGCCTCCGGCGTCGGGCGACCAGTCTGTTGCTGTGTGTACTCTAGATCCGACATGCCTCGGTTGGAGAGCGACGGGCCTGGAGAATCGTCATTCTTACTACTTAGTTCCCGGTCCATCTCGGAGCGTCGGCGTCGAATGACAACAACAGCCACCACGGCCGCTACGGCAGCTAGCGCACCGACGACACCAACAACTGCACCGACGGTACCTCCACTGCCACTATCGCTAGTCTGTGTATTCGCAGCATTAACGCCGCTTCCACCCTCTTGATTGGTAGTAGGCAGGTCCTTTGCTTCTCCACCCACCTCGGAAGCACCACTAGCTCTTAACAGAGGCTTCTTTGAAGCAGAGTCCGAAGAGCTCGTTCCATTTGCACTACCGGAACTCGAACCAGAAGAATCCATAGAGCTCATCGAGCCCGAATCACTCGAACCACCACAGCAGCTACCAGATAGGCAGTATTTAGACACTAGCACTGCGTGGTCAGACGGATAACAGTTGCTCCCGAAAGCTTGACGCAAGACGTTCGTCTCTTGCCAACAAGCTTGGCCTTCCACACCAGCATTTAATTGTAGCGTAAAGTCAAACTTTTCCTGACAAGTAGGCTGCACCATGTTGCCACAGAACGTCGGGTCTCGCGAATTGTCCGTCCATCCACCAGCGAAAAGCTTTTGCATGGCGGGATAGTTGGGTCTGGCGTTAAAGTCACCCGTGAGAACCGTGAGCTTGTCTCCTGGCTGACAGACGGCAGTAGCTTCATTCATAATGATGTTGGACGCTTGGATCTGAGCCTCATCATTTCCAGGTGTCTCGTAGTGCGTATTAAACATGCAGACGGTATCTCCTGACTCGATGTGTTTAAACCGACCGTAGACACACGTACGGTAGTAAACCATGCCCCACGCAACGGACGGGACTCGAATGTCCGGACCGAGCCAAAATGTTCCTTCGTCTAATTTCGACCACTCGGCTGTCTTGTAGTAGATGGCATCGACCTCGGACGCAGCGCCATTTAATGAACCGGAGTCTTTACCGATACTGCCGTACGTATCACTTAGTTGAGCATCCATAAATGCCCGCTGTTCTTCTGAAGTTTCCTGCGTACCGAAAAAGTCGGGGGAGACAGCTCGAACTTGCGAGATGACGTTGTCCTTGCGTTCACCACCCCATGTACCACAAGTGCCATGGTCATTAGCATTTGATGTTCGGACGTTGAAAGACATGACGGTCGCGACGACATCTTCAGCGTACGCAACGCTGGACAAGGCGGCCGCTGCCCACGGCAGGACCTGTAGTAACTTCATAGGTGATGTATGAGAGCGGAACTAACTAATTGAACTCAAAGCAAAAGTGTGAGTGGAGGTGAAAAGCATGACCTTCCATTACATCGTTTGAAACAGAGAGCGAGATATGCCACGAAAGCATGTGGACATATGCCAGTGCGATCTGTCGTCTGGTCCGTTTACTCGGCCTATGCTGGAGGATGAAGAGGCACCTCTACCGTCTGAGCAGCCACTAGTTACGTCCGACAATACCTATTTATATCGTGCTCATCGTGTGGATGGTCTTGTTGATACATCCACGTGGAAGGAGTTCGGACCGGTTACCTCTTCGTCAGATTCACATACAAACGATCACATAGCACGGCATTGAGACAAAAAAGAATATTCTCAGTTTTAATTTCTAGCGCCATTCCGACATGCGCTTCATGGCGCCACATTGGGTACAAAGCGGCGCATTCTTTGGATTGAGATGGCCGCAACTCGATTTAGAACATTCCCATTTACCCGACTGCTCCGTGATGGCTGTCGCAGGAGTTGGTTTGGCGCCAGATGCATGAATTGTACCGAGTGGTCCTTTTTTGGCTTCTTGTTCGCGCAATTGGGCGAAAAAGTCATAGGCAGTGTTTGATGTCGGTGGCTCCTTCGCCTCTTCGGCAGTTGAAGTGTCTTCGGAATGCTCCACCTTCTCTTTCGCTTCCTTTCGTAATTTCTTTTCTTTCTTTTCTTTCTTTTTTACTTTTTTATCCCGATGCGACTCGGATCGACGAGGAGACGAGCTACGGCTTGAGCTCCGATGACGCTTTGGACTAGCTGATCGATAGGAACGTTCTCGTCGCGGTGGGGTACTCGTATCGCGACGAGGACTGCGACTCTTGTGACGCTCCGAAGAAGCCGGTCGGTCTCTCATTCTTGGACGATAGAATTATTTTATTTTGTTTTCGACTGTCTCTTGTCTTTTTCTAGCAATAAGACCATCCAACCCAGCCGATTCCTACCTTATCTTGAAAGCTTGTTTGCGGTCGATTCGTGCAAGCTACGCAAAAATTTGGATCGTAGTGCAGCCATAGCTTCCGAATACTTGGCCATGTGATTTTGCCTGCCGACAACGAATTGCTCGTTTGCCTCAGTGGACGCATACGTAACAATTTCAATCCTCTTCCAAAGCTGGCTATTTGATAATAGTATGATGGATGGAGAATTGGCGCTGTTTACATATCTCATCCGGCGGACGAAGGCTCTTTGTCGATTTGGTATCCGCTTGGAAGGATTAAAAAGTTAATTATTCATCCAGAAAGCTAAAGGGATGAGTTATAGACAAGATTGATTAATTCCATTAATGTATCCTTACTAAACGATAGATCCACTTCAATCAAGGATGCAAATACGATGAGAGTAATGACTCGAGGTGAAATAGACAACAACATTCTGACTCGTACTCGTGGAATGAGATGTTTGGAAAGATATTTTCATATGCTTTCGTCTCATGGTTATCTGGAAACAAAAGGTACTTCCCTGTGAGCTTTGTTCGAGCGTTGATAACATCATTGTTCTATTTGTCAAATTCGCCCCGCTTCGTCTTCAAGTACGTATCGTTTGCTATTTTGGTTCGTTTAAAAGTTCCTCGCACAGAAAGCTACTCTATGCTCTCATGTGGCTATCGATTATCGTGGATTCTCCAAGTTAGGGTCATCGACGTTGGCTCATCCCTGCGCAGAAACAATCTATGTTACATCCAGCACGTGCGTGCAGGAATCATTTACAATCCTCTCTCTCTTCCAATCTCGCCTACAAAGTTTCCACTTCTCAATATTCCTCACCCATGTCAAGCTGGGTAAGAACTCAAGATTGAGACTCTTTGCCAAGTTGCAAACTTTTGTCATCACCTTTGCTCCACTTTGCAGATACTACTGGCATGTCTCAACTCTCCGCTTAGATATGAGGATTCGATAGAAGGCACAATCCAATGACTCGATGATCAAGGCTTATTGAGTATCATATGAACGAGACAAGGATGTACGATAGATTTGCAAGAAGAAGAGGAACGGATATTTGAACCTTTGGGTGCAAGTGGAATACAAGCAGGAAATCAAATCGGCTTTTATTCCCAGCGTTCAACTAAACGCTTCAAATCTCCTACCACACATCATCACGAGACCAAAGGTAAACACCTCCAATGCAACTCTTAAACAAGTACGAACGATGTGAATTAAATTTGTAATTGCTGCTTTCAAAGACTACATATTTCAATGCTGGAGAAGCATCTCCATGGAAAAAAGGTATACTATACTTGTCACTAAACTAAGCTCGACCGTTCCTGTCAGGTGAAATTCTTGGACAAGTCGGTACCTCCTGAATGTGTTTCACATTTTACACTTGCTCCGGTTCACTGCCTTCATGTGCTACGCCTTTTTTACTGATAGACATAGCACGTCGTCGAGCGTGTCTCTCGACACTGAAAGGCATCTCGACGGCAGCGTAATCCGCTAGCGTCACATACGTTCGTTGATTCCCAGGTTTCTCCTGGATGAATTCTTTCAAGTACTCGGCAACTTCAATGGAATCATCACTTAAAACGGCAGCCAAGATGTGGTTAAATTGTTCGATTCGGGACTCGACAAGTGCATGGCGTGTCGAGAAATAGGACGTTACACCAGCTGAAGGCAACGCAGGTAAGCAAGGTTTCCCTTCAGCCGTTAGCGTCACGTCGTCCAGCGGCAACTCGGTATCTTTGGAGCAGTAATATGCCCGACCTCGATGTTCGTGCGATCCTTTGTACCCATTGTACGGAGACATTGCCCCTCGAACATCAAACGCAGCTGGAGCACTGTTCCGAATTTCGTATTCGTCACTAGAGCTACTTTCATCCTGATTGTGTTTGCGTTTCTCATGCTCTTGCGCATCATAGCTACCTGTCCCCATGACACCCCGAGATGGTCTCGGGGTTTGGCGCAAGGGAGAAGTCACGGGGGACCACATCGGCGAGTGCTCTGGCGTAGGTGTAGTGCATAGTAGTGAGGAGCCGTAGATTCCAATGGCTTCCATTGCCGATGCCGCCAATCCTGGCTGAACCTGATTACTAGTTCGACCCGTGGAAGCCGATGGCATTACCCGTGCCAATTTGGCATAGAAGCGCTTAAAATCCGAGTAGCGTCTCCGCACGACGTAGTCATCGAGTGGCATTTCGAACGCCCGAACTTCAATTAGATAGTAGACAACATTGTCCTTGCCGCAGACATGACCCACCACAGCAACACTTTCATAGGGTGTACCGGATGTACTGCAGATACTCATGCGATGGCGACCTGTCGGGGTATCCATCGACTCTGTGCGCAATCGGTCAACGATTTTAGGAAGTAGGGGAGGCGCAAGCCTCTCGTCGTTGTCTTCGTCATCACTCCCCGGCGCATGCTTCACGGACATGGGGGCCATGTTCAAAACTAGTCCTGTTGATGTATTGGCTGTTAGCACAAGTTCGGGAGTCGCGGGAGAAGGCCAGTCGCGCACCGTTTCGACCACTGGCTCTGATTTCTCTTTGGATACAAAAGTGGATATGCTACCGAGAGTAGCTTTGCTTCCTAAAAGAAAATTGGGATCGATCTACCCTTCGCAAGTATTCGTGTCGCGTAGTAGACGTGACAGAGTATGCGGAGTATAGCGTTCGGGGTAGGACGGTGAAGCCAAAAATGGGATGTACAAGTGCACTGACCATAGACTTGATGGATCAATTATGTAACGCTCTGTTCGGCCAATTTTTAAATCGCATAATGATGGGGGTCTCTATGAGCAACGGTTGCTGATATCTAGCGAGTATCGTCCAAATTGATGGATCAATCATTTAGAAAGAGGAATCAAATCAACGTTTCATAGTTTTCGTGAGTCGTAAGCTCGTATTCGATCTTCAACAGACGGCCAGGTCTAATAGAAGAACGTGTTCTTCGTAGCGTGCCTCTCTACGCCCCGATACTGTGACTCTTTTCCTGTCAATGAGCCATGTAGTTAGTTTCGCATCCCATGTGTGATCTTTCAATCGTAACGTCAACACGACGTACCGAGTCGCCACAAGTAGGTACCCAGACCCCTCGTCGATAACTTGCCGTTGCTCTTGGCTACGATGAGGTCACATGCGAAAATCGCACCTGCTCTCACCTCACATTCGAAGGTTCCAGCCTCCAATTCTTTTCCGTCATCAATGGTTTGTTGAAGTTCGGGCGTGTACTATTTTCATGTTTGACAGGCAATATGTGAGGAATGAAGATGTTGTCATTTTCTACTCTTGTAACCGCTGCTAGGTTTGGTTTAGTATGCGACGACTTACCTTTAAGATATCAAGTGCATGGAGCACGCAAGGCAAGACCTATCCCAGAACATTCTTTGTTAGACTTGAGTAGTCGCATGGATCTCAATCGCGTCGGTTCACATTATCAGACGTCACGGTCAGCTCGTCAATATCTTCGAAGCTCAATTCTGGATTCGGTTCCTAGTATCTTGGGTGATACGACGGAATGGCATGTACTGATATATGCTTATACAGAAAAACGATCGTGGATGCTGTTGACGGTAAGCTGCGCTCTCTTGTACAGATACACATCGTTCCCATGACATTCGCGGTGGTCGTCAAATGCCGGAAACGTCGTGATCAATTGTTGCAGCAAGTACTTGGCACTCGGACTGTTATCACTTCCATTCGGCTTGAGGTTGTTCATGACAAAAGCACCGAAATTGTCATCCTTTCGCTTTTCCAGGATGTCGCCACTTTCCACGAGCACTTGCTGAATCATTTGTGCAAGAGGACGGAGTGGACCCTAGTAAGGATGATTAGATTCTTGCATATTCGTTTAGATTAGATTGAATGCACACCGGTTTGGAAGCGTAGATGCCAGTGGATACTTTCTCTTCTTCATCAAGTGGAATGTTGAAGTAGGCAGAGATTGAGTCAATGGATAGCTGCTTCAAGAAAGCTGCGTCGAGTTTCTTTCCGCTGATGAACATGCCTAGCAGTCCGGACACCTGGCCAGTTTGTTAGGTATGTAGGTCGACTGGAGTGAATGAAGGTCAGTATAAGTACAATGGTATCCGAGGCACCCTAGTATAATTCAGTAAATGTTAGAAATGGCGAATACAAGAAAATAGTGATACGTACTCTGTCACATAGCTTGTGTAGCTCTTTGCGATATCCGCTGCCGAACTGTAGCAGTCCGTGGAGCACTGTTAATAGAAGCAAAGAATAGCATCAATATCGGTCATCTTCTCGTAGTTTTAAAAGTATTACAAACCGATAAAGTTAATTTCGTCTTCGATCGAGCTAAAGTTGAGTGGAAATCGTTGGGTACGACTTAAATCTTCATACTGGGCCCAGTCGAGATTATCCAAGAAGCTGTCCACTTTTTCCGCATTAATGGTAACAGCGCAATTCGTATGATCAAGCAGCTCTTTGCAAGACTGGCGAATTTGCGTTGGCACATCCATGGAGCTCTCGGTTGTCATTGTCACTTAAGGTCAAGAAGAAAAGAATTGAATTGTGTCGAGTTTTGTGTCTTAAGGTTGTACGAAGGTATCTTCTAAGCAACATGACGACCAACTAAGTTGTCATCTACATCACGAGAAGTGAGCATCCGAGTATATCGCGTCTACTACGTCCACTAGACCTATAAAATGAATTTCATTGCGCGAACTGGATTGCCAAGATCGGCATTATTGTTCTACCGTACCAAGGTAACGATTCCCAAGTCCATGGAAGCGATGCAAGCGCGTCAAAAGCGGCTCAAGCCGAAAGTGCCAAAAGACAAGTACATCCACCATCTATTCTTTATAAGTCGATAAGTAGCAATACGAACTATGTGGTTGCATGGTCAGATTTGTACAGTTGGCTACACAGTTCTTGGACCGTGTCGAAGGAGCTGTTGAGCCATTGAAACCACCCATGAACGAACAATTCGACTTGGACCGTCAGAATGCATCACTGACAGTGCGATCGAATGGCAAAGACTTTCTTGTAGAGATTGTTAAGCAAAAGCAGCAGCTCCATTTCACCTCACCAGTATGCGTATCTAAGCTATCCATTAAGCAAAGTCCAACGACAGTGGATTTAGATCTCTGGACTACGACAATACGAATGGAATACACGCACGAATCGATGGGAAGACATTGTATGACTATGTCCATTTATGTTTATGTCATTTTGATACTAAGATACAAACTAGACGGATTCGCATGACTTGGAAGGGCTCTTTACGCGAGACTTGATGCGAACTTGCTCTGGTATTCCGAACTTTTAATTCTTAAATTCAATTAAAAGTACAAAAGCATACACCTCTTCTTTAAGCATGCATATATGAACGCTTGGAGTGTTCGTAGATCGCTTCAAAGACAACCGAGCACATCGTACAAGATATAACTCGACGCTTTCGTCGCTGTTCTTGCATCTATCGCTCCATCGCACTAGTATATTCGTTTTCTCGCTTAGTCTAATTCTCATTAGCAATTATATTGCAGCCTCCATACTCATACGTAATCTTTTAGCTTGATACGGAGGGATATCATGTAGTACTAACATAGGTTGCCATGATTCCCAGCTTACTGCAGTCGATGAAATAAAGTATCCTGTAATCTTGGTAATGCTGTCTTTAAGTGCCACCGACAACGTGAGGATGATAAGGTTTATAAAATAATTGCTCTCTCTGCTCTGTAAATCTTGTTGCTGACAATGTATGGTAAAGAGATTGGGATAGTAGTTTGACTAAGGAACACTCAGAAGAGAAGCAAGTCAAAAGCCTCTAGACATAACAAGATACCAAAAATTCTATTAGTGCATGTAAAAGTTGATTGTAATTCGATGGCCAAACCTATTATTTTAATATGACTGCAAAAGCGATGGAAACTTTACATCTGAACATGTACATCCGACCGAGACATCACATCTATCAATGGTAATGACCATTCTAGTCTTATTGCTCTTTAATATTTATACTGAGAGCAGAACTGTAGGAAATTTTTTATAATCCATCGAATTGTGCTTGCTTACGTATGAAGTGGGATGTATGTAGAAAATGAGATTGTGCGAGATTCATCATTTGAGAAGTAGTGACTGAACTTTGCGAAGATCGCGCTAGTTCATGTAAATGGCTGGTGAGGGCAGGTCGTTTAACCGAAACAGTCAAAGGTTACAACATCATTATTTGCGATGCCACTTCTACTTTGGGATGCTGGAGTCAAGTCTCGAGAAGTCAGGAATGACCGTAGAGATTCCTGCGTAGCCGTAAACTCGCACAAAAGTAAGGAGAGCAGTAGGAAACGATAGGATTAAACATATCGATATAATTTAAATGCAGTATCTTACACCTCGCTAGTAGGCAATAAGCCGTGTATGACGATCGCATCATTTCATGCAATGGACAAATATTAATAGTTGAAAGAGCGATAAGGTTGTCACGCAGATGATCTAATGTGACTTGATTAGAACATGACCATGCTTTATTCATCTCAAACAAGTGCACTTGTTGGTATCTCTAAGATGAGGCAATCGCATAGACTAGTATCTCCGGTATCTGAATCTCGGAACCAATTTTAGTACCGTACAGATGAGATGGATCGATGTGGGTAAGTCTGCTTTGAGATCCGTCCAATCTGACCCAACCACAGCGACGTGGAGGTCATACAAAACACACTGTAGTTTCAACGTGTCGGTACAGAGGGCGGTGCAACTTGGTGTATGGCTGCACTGAATGCAGCTCTATTGCCTAAGCGAAATGAAGTAGGCTCTAAGATAGCAACCGATTACCTCATGCGTATACAATATATTGTCATGAAGGCTGATAGAAGACATTGGACGGCCGCAATTGTGCATTCGTTGGTCTGAAGCGTTTCCCTCGTGATCATACTTTCCTTCGACTTAACCCATAAGGTTTTTGCGTTTTCTCTCGACCAGCATGGTACCTCTGCGGTAAGTCGAGCTCTACCATAGGCTCACTTGGTTTTTTAGTTTTAGAATTTGTCTTATCAAAAGGAGATATTAAACCTGCGAGATCTATCTCATTACTTTTCCAGATAATTATTCTTCACCCTGACCAACTTTAAAATGAATTGACCCACCTTCGGAAGAGATTTAATATTGGAAAATGGTTTATCGATCAATGAGTACTGGGCTTTAGATGTATAATTATCGCGAGTAGTTCAGGTCGATACATTGGCCATCAGACACCTTGTACTGCTTCGAGGTTACCATAGGTTTGATCCCTGATACCGAATTTTCACTGTTCATCGATCCAACTTCCATTGTCATGCATTAAACCAGCGGAACATGCCTAGATACTTTGTGGCTAGTGTCGATAATATCCATTTGGTGGA
>JAADVB010000242.1:0-26436 GCA_023334545.1 Salisapilia sapeloensis | reverse complement strand
TCGACTAGGTGAGCTCTTCGCTTTACTTGCGGTATTGAGCTCTTCGCTATTATTTCGGAACAAGAATAGCACAGTAGTAGACGAAATAATAAGCGATATATGCGACTCGCACTGTACTCCGTCCCAATGAAATGGCGAAGAGCTCAATGCTGCAAGTAAATCGAATGCAACTTCAAACAGAATGATTTCCGATGATACGCTCGACACGATTCCCGCCAAGGCAAGAAAGAGGAACGGACGATGTACGTGGATGGGGACGTACGAGTTGGACAAACCACCAAAATCTCAGGCATTAATTTTTGTTTCGATTCATCTATGTCTTCATATTGCCTCATGTTCCTTGCATATATATCCGATTATCTGCTGAACGAACATGGTCTTAATGTGCAACTAAGTTTAGCTTACACGTACAATGGATCCTGTGCTGTTCACGGACTAAATGATATCTCAAAACGTGGTGTATGCATGTAAACATTCTTCTGTTCTTGCTTACTTTTAGATATGCTGCTAGATTAATTTTTAGACGCACTGACAGATTCCCGTCAAACAGTACCCTGCTGTCTTAGCTCGTTCCATTATGGCTATGATATATGGATATTGATGGGAAAATGGACGGGGAATTCCAAACCCGGGTGGAAACTCGCTCTTCCGTGTTCACTGAGGCATCCGCAGAATGACAGCTTGTAGCATTGTATTTACCTAATCAAAGTAAAACAGGTTTAAACATGGTAAACAACTCATACAATACGGAAGGAACCTTTTGGAGATCGGAATGTCCATTGAACTGCCAAAGCTACGAACATTCAAAGAACGTAACTTCAAGAAAAGCGAAGACGAAGAGCTCTTCTTAGACAAAATTACTTGGTATATCACTTTAGCTTTAGACATACATATCATCTATTCTAATATACAAGTACTAGGAAGCTTCCGTAGCAACTTTAAAGACGATAGCCTTCATAACTTCAACAATTAAACAAAATAAAAAGATAACATATAATGCCACCACTGGACAAGAAACAACAGAATCGATTGTGCGTCATGATTAGGAAGTTTGTTGGTGAACAGAGACGACAGTTGTCGACGAAGCACTCTGGATTGCAACGGCAAGTGTTGCAATTGTATAAGACAGCATTGCGATCAGCTCAGAACAAGGATGAGCAAGTGGCTGGTAAAGCAAAGTCTGACATTCCAACGATGAGAGGAGAGACGTACGCTTATGTGAAGGAGAGGTTTCGTGATGAGGTATATAACAGTGCTTATTGCGAGTTGAATTTGCTGTGACTTTAGTCTGTGACAGGCATTCACGACGGAACGGAAGAACTTTACACTGATCGAGCATTTGATTCGAAAGGGAGAGCGTGACCTCAAGATGCTGGACAAGATGCAGGCAGTCAGTTTTGCTCGAGTACCTCGGGACGACTAGCGATCGTGACAATATAGAACAAGTCATGTGTGCTGTTTTAGTAGCTTTAAGACGCTATGAGGTTGGATAAAAATGAAGTTTCCAATGCTTAATTCTTAGTATGCGTGTGGCTACAATGATGATGTGGGTCATTGCAATGCCTATTGCAGCTTATTTACCAAATTTACTTGTTCTGATGTAGTGTGAAAGATTAGAAAATGCTCGAATCTACAAAGGGATCAGGGAATTGATCGTATCATGGAAATGCATCACTTAAGCTTCGATCATGACAAGCTAGTCGAGATGAACATCGTGTAGTCGTTAGGAGATTGTCTCTATACATGAAAGCATTGAAAGTAAAAGAATGACATTTATTCCAGTTGGACTTCGTTCAGCGTGACGATCTTATTAGCTACTGCGAGCACGTTTCACTGCTGTAAACTTCTGACACCATAGAGATTACAATCATTGCAGGTGAAACCGTATTTCCATTAGTTCTTCCATTGATAGTAGCCGACAGTATAGAACCTGCCAAAAATGCGTCAATCTTGTACTTGTCGAAAGTATCTCCGGTAAACGGCATGTCTCCTCTGGATGTAGTCCTAGACCAATGCTTGCCGTCTTTCTTCAGAGTAATGGAAAGCTCATAACCCATTTGACAGCAAACCCCATAAGTTCCCGATTTCTTAAACTGAATACTTCCATCCGCCTTGATGGAGAAAAAGGTCTTGTTACATTGAACAGTGTTCAATTTTAAAGGCCCTTGACGTGAAGCAGCCATGCCAATGGAGCCAACGAACGTGCTAGTTTGTGCATTCTTGAGGCATGCAACTTCCTGTTTTATACTGCGCGTCTCTGATCTCATCTTTTCTTCGTTATCTTCGAGATCATGCACCTTCGATTTTAACAATTCAACTTCGCTTAGAACCATGCCGTCCAAGGGAAAGCGAAATGCTTGCTTCTTTACGATAGTGAACGACTTGAAGTTTAGCCAGAAAAATAGCTTTGGGTTGCTTTCAGCAAGCCCTAGAAGGTCGACACCTCCATCTTCTGATTTCTCATTCGCCTTCTCTAGGCATTTAGTGAAGCACTATTTCAATAAAGCGTAAGGATGCTTGCTCTTATTTACATAGTCTATGAAGACCATACCACGAAATACTCGTCGATCGGAATATCCAAAGCATTTCTCCCTTCAGATTCAAGCTCACTTGGAGTTAGCATGTTGGATTTCCTGTGGCGTTAGTGAGAAAGCTGTTGGAGAAGAGCAATGGGATAATTAGTTTATTGTACCACTGATATTTGGTCTGCTTATTCTCCAACCAGATCCCAATCTTCTGATCTTCTGCAGCTAGTCGATAGCGATAGGAGCTGCCAGGCTCCGAAGGAAATGTTACAGATCCTTCACTAGTAGCCATTGTCGTTTATTCTTCTTCGTCTCCTCGATAAATGGCAAATCGTACAATAAATATAAAACTTTCTAACGAGCAGTACCGAATTGGCGCACGTTCTCTGCTCTTGGTAGCATACTCTCCTCAAGATTGGAAACGCCCAAAGTTATTCCCCAAAATCAATATGAGAGATGTGTGCTGGATAGAAACAAAGCTTATGGTATTCTAATATTTGCCACGTCAACAAGCTACTTGGTTTATTCATTATTCAGAGCCTTCAAAGTAGTGATAAGCTGGCACTGGAAGTTTTATGGAAGTCAAGGTCGATCGAGCGTTCAAATATATGTTCGAGAAGTCTTTTAGTCCAAATAATAGTTTTGTTGGGGCTCATTGTCCAACTGTAAGCATCATGTCGATATAAAGTATCTTCGGAAGTGCGATGGCGATGCGGAATGGGTGCTTGTGTCAAAACCTTTGCCTTACGGATGAGTTATGCTTTGCGTTCTTTTATATGGATTGTTCAGAACCTATTAATAAATTCAAAGCTGAAAGCTACAAGCTCCATCTTGATGCATACGCATTGCACATTATCGAGAAAGACAATCATATAGAGATAAAACGAAAAGGGTATTATCCCCACTTCTCTGGAGGCATAGAGATGAGTGGAGGTGATATAGCTCGCTTTACTCATACATCTTACTATGTCCACTAGCATATCGGTTACGCTTACTCTAGGACCGTCAAATGGCACGCAGAGACGATTCCTACATGTATATGAAGAGGAAAGCTATATGTGCAAGATGCACAGCTTTCATTCTTGTTCATGGTAATCATCTAGCTAGGCTAGCACATTTCTTTATCTGAAGTGGTTGTGCATTTTCGATGCTAGCATCTTGATAAGCGAGACGATTGTCTAGCGTGTCCATCAGTCTTTAAGTATGCTTTCGATACCTGTCCAGCAGCTAATCTCAGCGACTGGTCGATTGGGCTTATAAATGAAATATCTCATCGGAGAGAATTGAGATCATTCCCAAGTTACCGCTTCCTATTATCTTGCTCATCGAGGACCCAGCTACATGTCTCTTCTATTGAGCCCGATCTCTCTGTTGGATGGCTCCTTCTTAGCCACGATCTTTTGCAGCTAACTGCGGTGCCCATCACAACACGAAAACCTGCTATTTGTCGTTCTGATCACCTCGCTCTTGCGTCAACCAACCCTCTTCTCTGGCAATGTCGCCGAAGCAATAGCATAGATAAACCATGCTTGTGTATCTTTTCCTTGCGACAACTGCACTGCACTCATCCTTTCCAACCAAGAGGCATCTTCGGTATCCGCACCGACAAATAGGATGCTTCTTGAAGTACAACACCAAACCGTTTTATCTGGGAAAACGAGAAACGCTATTTCTCTATCCCATGCATTTGTATGTTTTGAATGAACCTAGGTCCATCAGAATGGAAAGAGCTAGCTTAAATGCGCGTACGCTCTCAACTACGCCATTCCATCCTACATTCTAATTTTTGCTGGTTCTTAGAGTATCGGGTTTAGTCCATTCGATCAGCCCTAGCATCAGCACAAATGAATGGCTTGAAACAAATTAATTAGATTGTCTACAACACCACGTATACAATTTTTCATACATCTTTAGCTTATGGTTTCTTGCCATGTAGTAATGTGATAAGACACCCTCGCGTTAAGGTATCTTCGCAGGCTAAGATAAAGACAGACTATTCATCCAGATGAACCGCCAAGGTGAAACGACCCATCCTTAAAAGAGAGTCAATGGATGCACCTGCAGGTTTGAAAGTTAAAGGATGGCGTAGAGATCGATCGTAGTCTGCGTCTCCGATGATCTTTGCCAGCATTTGTAAGTACCGGACCTTTGCAAGTTGAACTCTCCTTGCTTCGATACCGCTGGATCATTTCTATACATTTAAATTTCGCTTTTCAAGATGCTTCAATTCCATGAGACCTACAGGAAGCTCTACATTTCTCACGCTGCCTACAGAAGCTACCAGAACGGCACACGCCCCTGGATGCGATCCAATGCGTTCGCCTTTCTTCTATTCAACGAATCAGTTTCCAGTAATTCGAGAGCAGCCACCTCCGAAGGGAGCCGATCTGAACAACCCACTGCGAAAATGCTCGCATCGAAAAACCAAAACACTGGCATGGATGAAGTGAACTTAAGATACGTTTCGTGGCTACATTGATTATTCGTATGATGCGCTTTTTCGTAATTCCACCCTTTGGATGGCTGACGCGCATCCTGTTCAGTTAACACTTCAGCTCGTGTCCCTTCGTCTGTCTATGCCCTCATATAGACAGTTTAAAAGCGAGAACTATCCATACGCGATACGTATGTATCAGATGGCGTACCATTTTGGTCGGGGTCTCCTCGCGTACTTTTATATGTTTACATAGAGATTGTAAACATGGGCGAATGCATATATCCCAACCTTGCGCCATGTTCATACACTTGCGACCTTGATTTGTCCGCTACACAATCATCTAAAGTAGAGATTTGAACGTTCGATACCATGCAATGCACAAGAGCCACTGGATCTCGCGCTGCTTGTCCGATCAGCCGAATTACCACTCTGCCTTTTGCGCTTCACATCGCAAGCCTCCTAGCCCAAGTTTCTCCATGGCACCCAGGTCACCGTCGCTCGAGTATGGCTACACTGAGAACTTGACACCTGTCAATGTATCACCGGACCCGTTCAAGGCAACCAAGTACGATGCGTCATCCGTGTATCCTGCACCAAAGCCGATTTTGTACACGAGTACTGTACTCTCGTTCCTAGTATTGTTCCAGTACGGTTTCTCCATGGGTCAGCTCAATCTATCGACTTTCAACGATGAAGAGGACTGTGATGCAAGACCAGTGGTGGAAGGCACATGCATCATGTTCCCAGGTCATACCAAACTCCAGTGGACACTTGCAGTCAACGCTTGGCTCTTCGGCTGCATCCTCGGCAGCTTTGGCGTTGGTCCACTCTGTGCCAAGCACGGTCCGAAGAAGTCGTTCTACACGAACATTTTTATCACGATCATTGCTGCTGGCATCCAGGCGAGCTCCTTCAGTATCTGGCAGTTCATTTTTGGTCGTCTGCTCGCTGGCATTGCCACTGGTATCTCGTCCGGTGTCCAGCCAGGATATGTGTCCGAGATTGCTCCCCCACACTTGAGGAACAAATTGGGCATGGGTTACCAGTGCACGCTCTCTGTGGGTATTCTATTCACATCTACCTCGTTCTTCTACACGAACACGAATCTCGGCTGGCGCATGTTGGCCCTCGTGCCTGCCATGACCTCTGTCATCTTCCTCCTCCTAGCCCCGTTCTGGATGGTCGAAAGCCCTGCTTGGCTCCTCGTCAAAGGACGTCGAAGCGAAGCTAATGACGAGCTAGCGAGGTTGTTTGGTGAAGAGAATGTCTTCACGGCATTGGAATGGCTGGAGACTGCTGAAACGGAGGATGACAACACCCAGAGTTCGGACAACAACAACTACGAATACTCGGCCGACTTGATGAAGCCAGTGACGATGGAAAAGAAGATGACACTATCGTCGCCTGGTGTGCGTGCTCAGCTATTGACAGCACTCGGCTTCATCTTCCTCTTCCACTTTTCCGGCATCAACACCATCTTCTACTACTCGTCCTCGATCTTCAGCCAAGCAGGTATCAAAGACGATCGTATCGGAGTCAACATCATCAACGTGGTCAACCTCATCGCGCCGGTGTCTGCGATTCCGTTCTTTGGCAAGTTTGGCAACCGACGTATGATGCTGTTCGGAACTGTCGGCGTGACGGTCAGTGCTGTCGGCGTAACCATTTCCACGATCTTTGGCATCTCCTTCCTCACCGTCTTCTTCGCTGGACTGTACGCAGCGACGTTTGATATGGGAATGGGTGTCGCGATGTGGGCAATCTTGCCTTCACTCTTCCCGAATGAAGTCCGAGCGAATGCCATGGGTGTTTCGATGGGCGTTAACTTTATTGCCAACTTTACGGTTGGTTTCACCTTCCCGTACCTGTCGAGTGCCCTTGGAGACTATACGTTCCTACCATTCGCGGTTATCAGTGCACTCTCCTTCTTCTACATTAACACTATTGTGCCTGATACGGCGGGGAAGACGAATGAAGAGATCCAGAACTGGTTCCGACAGAAATACTACTCGAGCGAGTAGATGGAATTTACAATTACAACCAGATAGCGTAGTAATTATAATACTTGAATTTAAAATGAGTTGAACACAAAAGGAATGCTTCAAGTTGATTACCTTGTGCACGGGAGTGACTATCTACCTCAAAGCTATATCTTCTTGTGATACAGAATGTAAGCTAAGTACTCTATACTGCATGATATCTGCGTATGATGTTACGAGTGATGAAGTAGCTGAATGTAGCAATGGAAACTTTGGTGTTCTGCGTGTATAGGAGATAAATATAGATCGAATGGATGCGGATATGTAACTACGTGCGCATGAAAAGCCATACGGTAGAATAGCCTTTCATGAAAGTTGCTTGGGCAAAGAGAAGAGAATGCACAGGTAGCAACTAGTCAGTCAATATCGCTATTTTTGTCATATAAATGCTTAACGATATTGCTACCAAAGCTTGTTTCGTGCATGTCTACATGGGCTCTATTAACTCATGCCTTTGCCATTATACAAGTTGTACTAAAGCAGCAAACTCAAGCTATCGATGCCCTTAGAAACCGGCACTGGTAGTCTAAGATAATGTTTTGATCCGCCACTGTTTTTATCGTTTGTCGTTTCATTTCTTGGCTTTAAGAGCTCCTAGATGAAACGATCTATTGGCTATTGAGCGTCTTGTCATCTTGATTGATAGAAGCAACCAGCGTCAGGCACGATGTCGATGTTCAGTGCAAAAGGCCTGAACAACTTTATAAGTGACTTGAGATCCTGTAAGACGAAAGAGGCAGAACAACATCGCGTTGACAAGGAGCTTGTTAAAATCCGAAAGCGTTTTACGCAAAGGAATGTACTGACGAGTTATGATAAGAAGAAGTATGCGTGGAAACTAATTTACATCTATATGCTCGGCTACGATGTCGACTTTGGCCACATGCAACTTATCAGCCTTTTATCTGGGTCAAAGTACTCGGAGAAGTGTTTGGGATACTTGGGCTGCTCCATTATGCTGAAGAGTACGGATGAGCTTATGACTTTAGTCGTGAATTCCGTAAGAAATGATCTTCGTTCACCAGAAGCGAGTACACAATGCCTTGCTCTTTCATGCGTTGCAAACCTTGCTGGTACATGGTCGCTCGATTATTCCTTGTACAAATTTGATCTAATAGATTCGTACTAGGCAATGAGTTTGCGGATGCGCTAGCGCCCGAAGTAGCCAATTTGCTGATGAGCTCATCAAGTATCTCTCAAGTAAGAAAGAAAGCCGCATTATGTGTCAATCGGTTGCTTCCCGCCAATCCGGACATAATACCTGTCGAAGACCTGGAGGATCGACTTGGTTCGCTCATCACTGAATCGCACTTGGGCGTCGTCAACTCTGCCGTAAGCCTACTACAAACAGCGGTGCAAATACATCCGACAAGGTTTCGCAACTTGATCGAATCATGCGTCGGCACGCTTTCGACGCTGCAAGCGAATAGACAATGTCCACGTGAATACTTGTATTTTGGGAACGCATGCCCTTGGCTTCAGGTGAAGCTACTTCGCTTGCTACAAAAATTCGGATACCCAGAAGATGCCTATAGTGCTCACCGACTAGAGGATGTACTAAATCGTATGGTCAATTGCATCTTGCCTGGCAAAGGAGCAAAGCACAATGCTGCATACGCGATCCTAATCGAAGCTGTGAATCTTATCATTTCGTTCGGATCTAAAGTAGAATCCAAATTAAAGGATTCTGCAGTGGAGCTACTTGGGCACTTCATTGCGCTCTCGCAGCCAAACATTCGCTACGTCGGTTTAAATTCATTGTATCACTTAGTGAGACTAGAAGGTGGTGCGAGCAAAATGATTAAGCAGCATAAGGGTACGGTATTGTTTTCATTAAAGGATGCTGATAACTCGGTTCGTCGTCGAGCTTTGGATCTTATTTTCACAATGTGTGATCGGAATAATGCACTCGAGGTCGTTGGTGAGCTAGTGAATTATCTTACCATTGCGGATGGAAAAGAAATTCGAGAAGAGATTGTATTGAAGACAGCCATCTTAGCAGAGAAATATGCGGACAATCTCGAGTGGTATGTTGACACAGTCTCAGATCTTATCACGGTCGCCGGGCATCAAGTACCAGACTCGGTTTGGCACCGTGTTGTTCAATTGGTCACGAACAAAGAAGAGTTACAGAAATATGCTGCTTCTCGTGTCTTTCGAGCCCTCGAACCCAAGACTGTGGATGAAACCAGTGCCAAGTTTGGTGGATATGTGCTAGGCGAGTTCGGATATCTCATCGCCGAGGAGCCTGATAGTGGTATCCAGCGACAATTTGAAATTCTTCATCGACACTATACGTACGTTTCTCAACCGACGAAAGGTTTACTACTTACAGCAATGATCAAAATGGCCAATTTGTTTGAAGAAATTCGCCCCCGTGTCGAGGAAGTGTTTGCAAAATGTGCGTCGAGTGTAGAGCTCGAGATTCAACAACGAGCTTGTGAGTACTTGGCACTCGAAAAGTATGGAAACCAAGAGCTTTTGCAATCGGTATTAGAACCAATGCCACAATTCCCAGAGGATCGCGAGTCTCTACTAATCGCACGATTGGAGCATTCACGTCGTCCAAGTGTTTCTCATTCCTTTTCGACAATATCAGAGAAAGGTGCGAACCAAGTGGATAAACCAGAGTTTTCAAAAGATGCAAAGGTCGAAGAGGATTTGTTATCGTTTGGATATGACGTTCCGACAGGGCCAAAGGTTGTCGCACCTAGTGTAGACCAGAGTTATCCGAACAATAGTAACACAGTGCGTGCAGCAAGTCCTGTGGCAACACTCATGGATGATCTCAACAGCATCGATGGACCACCACCAGCTCCATTTCGCTCGACACTAAAAGGAATGGAAAATGCACTAACATCAATCAATCCAGAATGGAGACGGAACCTCATGCTTAGCCCACAAGGCAAGCTACTCGAAACAGATCTATTGCAAATTGGTGTGAAGCACCAGTACCTCCGTTCACAAGGACTTCTTCAACTCTTTTATGGAAACAAGTCCGAGACGAATGACTTGATCAACTTTACAATTGAAATCGAGAACATGAGAGCATTCAGAATGCAGTCAGAAGACATCCCATTGAAGATCAAAGCTCGACAGCAGATCCGGCAGCAAGTGAATGTAGAGGTCATGGGACCTTTTGTCCAACCACCGAAGATCAAGGTTTCTTTCATGACGAGTAGCACTGATCCATTCCAGTCAAACCCAAGTGCCTTCCAGCATATTGTGGAGCTACCATGCCATGCTACTTCCTTTCTCGAGCCTTTTGTCTTTAGTCGTGAAGACTTTATGAAGTGCTGGAAACAGCTAGCCAATCCTCCTGATAGAGAGCAGCAGGATGTGATTGCATCGACACGAGAGATTGACATGAAGCAGACTCGGGAACAACTAACACAAACGCTCAAGTTCGCACTAGTAGAGGTAGATACGATCCATATAAGCTTCATAATGCTCCTATTCATCCAAATGCTTGTAGGGACTGGATAAGGACGATACATCGCTATCGCTGGCTGCAACATTTTGCACGGGAGCGACGACAACGGACGGCGAGAAGAAATCTGTCGGGTGTTTAGCTCGGATCGAAACGACCACTACACGTACTTCCTATCGCATCACGGTCCGGTCAAGTCATCCGGATGTTAGTGTCGCTATCAAGACGTGTCTGCGCTCGATACTAGAGTAACAAAAGGATAGAAGACATTACTTTGCTTTGCGAAAAAACTCTTTTTATGTCTTTTACTCGAAAGAGTTAGAGAGCAAATGGGACGATGGCCTTGCGACGTAGTTTCTTGTAGTCGTCGCCGTACGTGCGAAGGTATCCCTTGTGTTTCTTCACAGCCCACTCAGCCATTTGCGCGAATCCGACGACCGTAAAGACGTAGTTGAAGAAGATCTGCGTCATGATGGAGAAACCGACCCACGAAAGGACTTCGAAGAGGTAGTTTGGACAAGAGACGAGGGCAAACAGAGGTCCGCTCGGCATCGGACGGACCTTGGAGCCTTCAGCTGGACGCATCGTTCGCAATTGAACGTGCACACACAAGTTCAGGAATTCAGAGACCTACATATTTATTAGATAGGAAAGAAGAGGGAAGGAGGGAAGGAAAATGTACCGTAAAGATGGCAAGTCCGATCTGGATTTGCAAGTCCGAAGCTGGTGGCGTGTAGTTCGGATGACAGAGAGGGTAGCCAATAACGGCACCAAAGCTCCAGTAGTAGATGCTGTTCTTAAAGAGATTGAAAAGAGGCATGGTCGGACGACTGAAGCGATGGACGAAGATCGTTTCGAACTCTCGTTTGAGGAAGTGGGCCGTCCAGCAGAGGATGCCGAGCCAGGCAGTGGGGTCGAATGGCTGCTTGGCAGCATTGGGACCGTAGATGAAGGCTGGGCGCGAGGCGTAGAAGAGAACGAAGAGCATCGGACCAAGGTACTCGATGATAAAGACGGTTCGATATCCGATCTGAGGACCCAAGTCCTTAAGCTGTAGCTCCGTGTCCTTGTTAATGCCAACGTCGGACAGTGTCTTGGCCTCATCAGTCAAAGACTAGGAGGTACTAAGTTAGTAGAGTAGACTGCATAAGACGATAGAGAGCGTACGGTGAGGGATCCATCGGACGCCGGGAGTTTAAACATTTGACGATAACGCGAGAGTCCATGCGCTTTTTCAAACGCAATTTTGAGGTCATTGACCGTATTGGAGCTGTTTAATTCCAACGAGCCATAGTCCTTGCTGGCTTTCTTGCCTACTTTCTTGATCGAGATCTGCATGTCTACCTCTGTATCACTCGAATGCTTCTGGTGTCCGATCCTGCTGACGTCAGATTATTTAATCCAATCATATGTGTACAATTTGAATTCTAGCCAATGATAGGTCGCGATACGTCGATCGAGGACAGCCAACAGACCTCGAGTTGGTATTCTGGCACTAGTACAAGAAGGATGGCTGTGAAGAAGAGTAACCCGATGGATAAAGCTCAAGTGCGTCGCGCTGTGATTGCATTGAAGCAAGTGGTCGAGAATCAGAAGGATGAAGCTGTTAAGGCTCCTTTGATTGAATCGACTGAGTACCTGTCGACGATTCTGACACTTCGCAAAATCCCGAGCAAAAGTTCCGTCAAGCCCATTTCAATGTACGTTTCACTATTTTTATAACTCCATTGAGTCATAGAGATGCTCATGTATATGTGTGTGCAATAGTGACTTGCCACATGCGCTACGTGGAGACTCCAATGATGTCGAGATGTGTCTATTCGTGAAGGACTCGGATAAGGACCGGATTAAAAAGGCGTTGGCAGAGGACCCAGTGCCTGGATTGACGAAAATCATGACCGTTAAGAAGCTACGCAAGGAGTTTGCTCGTTTCGCTGATCGTCGAAATTTGGCTGGTGCGTACGATCTCTTTTTGGCAGACGACCGGATCGTCGAGTACTTGAAAGGCTACTTGGGTGCCAAGTTCTTCGCCAAGAAGAAACAGGCCGTCGCCGTGCGTGTGTCGAAGAAGAACCCGTCGAATGAGATTCGGAAGGCGTACAGTCGGACTGTGATGCATGTCAATTCCGGTGTCTGTGTGAACATTAAGATGGCACACTTTGGCATGGAAGTGGATGAGATCGTTGACAATGTCATGATTGGTACGAACAATGCTGTGGAACATGTCGCGAAGAAATGGGGTGGCATCCAGTCGGTGAACGTTAAAACGCCGGACTCGATCGCATTGCCGGTATACAATTCATTGGCTGAACCGACATCGGATGATGAAGCGTCTTCTACTTCCAAAAGAAAGAGAGAGGACGATGAAGACGAGGAGGAGGAGCCTTCTAGTGATGACAAGCCTGTGAAGAAGACGAAAAAGGCGAAGAAAGCAGCAGAAGAGAAGCCTGCCAAGAAGGCAGCGGAGACCAAGCCTGCTAAGAAAACCAAGAAGACAAAGGAAGAGACCGTCGTGGAGAAGCCTGTGAAGAAGGCCAAGGAAGAGGCGGCTGTCGAGAAGCCGGCCAAGAAGGCGAAGAAGACCAAGGAGACGGTTGCTACGAAGCCAGCTAAGAAGGCTACAAAGGCCAAGGAAGAGGTGCTTATCGAGAAGCCTGCCAAGAAGGCCAAGAAGACCAAGGAGGAGACGGCTGTCACGAAGCCAGCAAAGAAGGCTACAAAGGCCGACGAGGAGGAGGTTGAGAAGCCTGCCAAGAAGGCGAAGAAGGCTACCAAGGTCAACGAAGAGCCGGTTGTGGCGAAGCCTGCAAAGAAGTCCAAGAAGGTGGAAGCCGCCCCCGCAAAGGGGAAGAAGACTGCGAGTAAGAAACGTAGCAAGAAACAGGAATAGACTAGTTCATATGCATTTTCGTAAGGGAGGTGATAGAATGAGATGATTCCACCTGTTGGCGCATGCGCTTAGCCATTTTCTATGTTTAAATATGCGATGGACATTGATGCGGTTACTTTGTCTGTGGGATGCAGTGTCGTCTAGTGGCAAAAGGTGCTTCCATGGCTCTTCAATCGGATGCAGTCTCGGAGTCTCATTTTCCAACTTGCTTTGCCGACGACTGGGAAGGATGAAGGTACTACTGGTAACGACTCTTCTACTCTGCTTAGTTGCGTCTGAGGCACACGAAGGCAACACTACACGCCATTGTGCTGAAGAAGGGTTAAAAAAGTGTCTCCAGCGCAAGTATGGACACCTCGCGGATCACTTGCACCTGCCTCATGACAGTGAAGACAGTGAAGACTCTTCGGATCTGGACTCTCCCAGCCCAGGTTACGACAGTGAGGATGTGGTTGCTTCACCTGCGTACGGCGATAGTGTTGATGAAGTATCGACGGATGAAAGTGACGATGTCGCTGACGATGGATCGGATGCCATCACCAACGATGACTCTGAGTTACCAAAGGATTCAGCAGACGCCGAAGAGGATGTGTCTGAAGAAGAGTCTAACTCGCTCAGCACGGAACCATCGCCGATAACACCGACGTCTGAGCCGGTAGATGAGAACAATGGGGATGATGAAGACGAAGAGAATGAGACTACATCTGATGAAAGCATACCACCACAAGACACGACGGGTCAGTCAGAAGAAGAAGATGGCTCTGTGCCTTCCAGTACAGAGCCATCTCCGACAACACCTGAGCCGATAAATGAAGGTAATGGAGACGATGACGGAGATGAAGATGAAGATGAAAATGATACTACGCCTGATGGAAGCGTACCACCAGAAGAGGAGGGTGATTTAGTACCTACCAGCACTGAGCCATCGCCAACAGTGTCCGAGCCTGTAGATGATGAAGAAAGTGAATCTACACCGGATGGAAGTGTACCACCAAAAGAAGATGAAGAGGCTGTGCCTACCAGTACAGAGCCATCTCCGACAGTGTCCGAGCCGGAAGATGAGGAAGAAAATGACACTACAACTGATGAAAGCGTACCACCGGAAGACGCGTCGAATGAGCCTGTGGAAACTGCAAAGCCTGATGAGACTAGTCCAGCACCAGAACCGACCGACGCTTTTGGATGCACTGGAAAACGTGTTCGCAAGTCATGGGAGGCGCTAGACGAGAATGAGAAGGCAACGTATCTAGGAGCTGTCCAAAAGGCAATGGAGAGAGGTTATCATGAAAAATTCACCAAGCTCCATAAAGAGTATTTAGCAGAAAGTGAAGCTCATCGTACTTGTGGATTTATCTACTGGCATCGCATGTATCTACTGGGATATGAAAATATGCTTCGAAGCATGGGAGAAAAATACAAATGCCTTACAATCCCATATTGGGATCACCTCGCTGCTTCAGCTCGATTTGCCCATGGAGAGTGCAGAAGTATCGAAGACTGTGCTCCGATCGTACAAGACTTTGGAGGAACACGGGTTGGGAAGAGCGTATCGTTCACAGTGGATGGTACTACGCTCCCGGCAAGAAGAGAGTACACTTGCATTACCGAGGGTGTTGCAGGACATGTTTGTGGTAGTGAAAATGAGTGTGTCAACTGCATTCCGAGAGGCAATGCTCATCGCAAGAGATATCCTGCGTCTGCTTTCCTCTCATCTGTCTATGAGCAAGTGTTTTCCTCCGATGACCATGTTGAGTTCACGTCCGCGGTGGAGCAAGGCATGCATAATGTCATGCATAGTGTAATGGATGGAGCGATGGCATATTTGATTGCTCCGATAGACCCACTCTTCTATGCCCATCATGGAATCACGGATTTATTGCAGACCATCTACCTTAAATGTCAGAATGGAGGCGAGAAAATCATGACGCTCAAGGAAAAGCAGACAGATACGAGGTTCTGGAGAGACTGCTCCCGCCGTACGTCAGGTCAGTTCCAAGCAACTGATCGAATCACAATGGGTGAACAAGGCGGGAGAAACGAGTATATCCATGTGATCGATGATGCGACCCACGAGCTCCATGAGTTCTTTAAAGGCCTGCCTCGCACATACGCCGAGTATGTCGATGCAAAGGACTTGGGCGATTATAGCTACGTCTACGAAATGTCCGGTGGATTGGCACTGATGTACTCGAAATGCAAAGATGCATTGAGCAACAGTGGCACCGTAGACTTGGCAGCAGATATGCAAGAGGTGCAATTATCACAGTACGAGAGTGGTGTCTCTCTCCTACCTATTGTCAAGAACGAACGATCGGATGCCGAGGAAGTTATGGCGAGATGGACGATGGCATTGAACGCGGTGTCGAAACTCACAGGATTCAATGACAAAGCTGCTGGAGAGCAAATGGAAATGATGACTTGTGCCTACAAAGAAATGTGCTTGGGTGGTCTTGAAGACTACTCGGAAACGTTCCGAGCGAACTTCAAGCCAAAAGGTCATACACGTTGCATTTCGTTGCGAAAGCAAGCGTACAACGGTGATAAGATCTGTGGCGTGCCCCACTTCCACAGTAAAATCACGGAAAAGTTCTACTCTTGCCAATCCTTTGCAGACTATGAATGAAGAAATGGAAAAGACTAGAAGGATAACCATAAAGGAGATTATACTCGTTCGTTTACAATATTTTTCTTCAGCCATTTCTATAATTTCGTTCCGATTGATGTAAACGGCCTAAAGAAAAATTTGTCCAGCAACGATATATGCCCTCAAAGATATTTGTCCGATGAAGGCTCATTTCCGAAGTTGCTTCGAGAAACACAAGTGCCTGGAAAGCTCGAATCTACACGTTTCAGCATGCCTACGAAATCGACTACTAAATGTGTTAGTCACTACCCCGAGTTAAGCGCAGGCCGGATGAATGCCGGCTACGGAACGTTTAACTTTATTGTCCACGACGATCGTATCTGGTTCGAAGATGCCAGATCGAAAGAGCAGTGGTAAGGCACGGTCGTATTGCTAGCATAGAGCTGCTTCTCATTTCTGATTATCAGGTCGTACAAGGTTAGCAAAGAAGATAGCATGCTTAAGAATATGGGCATGGATACTCCAACGCTGATGAATCTAATTGCGGTACGGACTTTAGTTAATCTCCTCTAGAATCGGTTATTAATGCTGTGTAGACTGGACTAAAAAACCTCTCTGAGGAAAAGAAAAATGGCGAATGTGAAGCGACACTCGCTCCAAACGATAGCGGCAATCTTCTACTAACCATGAGCTTCCAACTGAGCATGAATGGCTGCTCGTGGCGCCCGAGCTTTCCGATCTTGCTGGAAAAATTGGAGCTGACGGAAGTGGAGCTATTGGCAGCCCAAGTGCGGGATTTGCAGGCAAAAGTCTCGGATCTAGAAAGCACGGTGAAGTCATATAAAAAGCACAAGGATGCCAAGGCTCAGTTTGTGCGTGGATGCAGCTTTATTGCTGGAATTTGCTTGCTGGTTTGGGCGTATTTTACGGATGGCGTGGTAATCGTGTACATGTGGTGCAAAGAGTGCACCGAGTATATGGTGAGCAAGTTTCGTATGTAAGTTCAAAAGAGCAAAATGAGTTTTGTGTTGTCTTGGTATCATCTTCCGTACTTGTTTGTTCGTGCGACTACCGCAATAGCTGTCTGCTAGTGGAGACTCTCGCAACGCTTTTTGAAGATTGCTCTAAAACCATCTGGTACACCGTAATTGCCCTGTCGCGGCATTGTAAATGTGCATACAAAGATTAAGTTTAATTTATAGGATAGGAGACCAGCTACACTACAGCAGAGGCACGCTCGCTGACTTCCTTCTTGTCCTACGTCGCACGCATTTCAAGCACTAAACGTGGCCAAAGGACATAAAGCACTATATTTCCACGGCGGAGAAGTATTCGTTCTGTTTTTCATACTGCTCTTATCAGGTCTAATATGACGTACCTAGGTGGAGAACCATTTGTTTGATCCCAAGACCAGTTCAGCCACCATACCGAGAGGTATTTCCGAGCAACAACGTCAATTAGGAAGCGTGATAGTACACTTGAACAACTTACAGTAGTATGGAGACTGTGAGGCATGCAGGACGAAGACGGAAGCTGCTTTCTGTTTTGTTCGTGACGTTCATGTGGGCCATGTTGGGAGGTATGCTAACCGAGGCGCAGTCTTCCACGAATGGCATGGCGGACGATACAGAAGCGAATGCATTGCCACCGGTAGATAATTCACCAGAGCCACTTCCGGAAGAAACACCTCCTCCAGAGCCTCCTACAGAAGCACCACCACCAAACGATGCGTTCAACAACGATGGACCAACAGGTGGAACGGACACAACAAACGATCAGGCCGGAAATGTATTCCCGCAAGACGACCCAGTAGACGATGGCAATCAACCAGAAACGAATACTCCAGAGACCACTGCTCCTGCCGACATATATGATGGTGGGAATCCACCGATTGAGCCTTCTCCGGAGACGACCGCACCGACTCCAGAGACGTTTGCACCCACCACCACGGATCCTGCTCTAGAGACCGCTGCTCCTGCGTTTGACAACGGTGGGGATACCCCGGACCCATTCACACCAAGTTCAGGCGATGGGAATCCACCGTTTGAGCCAACTCCAGAGACGACGGCACCTAGTCCCGAGACTACTGCTCCTGCTCCAGAGACATTTGCTCCTGCGCCGGAGACAACGGCCCCTGCGTTCGATGACGGTCAGAATACTGAGCCTCCATTCGCACCGAGTTCGGACAATGAGAATCCGCCATTTGAGCCGGCTCCCGAGACGACGGCACCCAGTCCCGAGACGTTTTCTCCTGCGCCGGAGACGACTGCTCCTACTTATGATGACGGTGAAGATACTGAACCTACATTTTCATCCGGTTCGGACAATGGAAATTCAGCGTTTGAATCTACGCCAGAGACGAATGCTCCTGCGTTTGACGATGGTGGAAATGATGAGCCGGCCTTTGCTCCGAGTTCAGCTAGTGGAAGCTCGGACATTGGTCCTTTCCCGGAAACAACTGCACCTAGTCCGACGACGACTGCTCCTGCTCCCGAGACGTTTGCACCAAGTCCGACGACGACTGCACCTACTCCCGAGACATTTGCGCCTAGTCCTACGACGACTGCTCCTACATTCGATGACGGTGGAGACGAACCGCAGCCGTTCTCATCGAATTCGGGCAGTGAGAATCCTGAGGTGGAGCCTACGCCGGAGACGGCTGCACCTTCATTCGATGACGAAGACGGTGCATCGCAGTCGTTTTCGTCCGATTCAGGCAGTCGAAATCCTGTGATTGATCCAACCCCAGAAACGACTGCACCGAGTCCCACGACGATCGCCCCTACATTTGATGACGACCAGGATAACGAGCCTACATTCTCATCTAACTCCGAAAGTGGAAACCCAGAGGTTGAGCCTACACCGGAGATATCTCCACCTAGTCCCACCACCACTGCTCCTGCGCCAGAGACCTTCGCACCGAGTCCAACGACGACCACTCCTACGCCAGAGACATTTGCACCTAGTCCAACGACAACTGCTCCTGCATTCGAAGATGGTCAGGATACTGGGCCTTCATTCTCGTCTAGCTCAAGCAGTGGAAATCCAGAGGTTGAGCCTATCCCGGAGACGACTGCACCAAGCCCTACGACCACGTCTCCTACTCCAGAGACGACTGCTCCTGCATTCGATGATGACGAGGAGGATGCGTCGTTATCGTTCTCATCCGATTCGGGTAGTGGCATTCCAGAGATTGAGCCTTCCCCGGAGACTACTGCCCCAAGTCCCACGACCACGGCTCCTACTCCAGAGACGACTGTACCTGTGCCCACGACTACGTCTCCTACCCCGGAGACAAGTGCGCCTAGTCCCACGACGACCGTTCCGGCATTCGACGATGACGGGGATGTCTCGCAGTCATCTACAAGTTCAAGCAATGATATCACAGACAATGTGCCTGTACCCGATACGACCGCTCCTTCCAGTGCTAGTAGCGATGTGAGTGACGCGCCAACGATAGAACCTGATACCGGTAGTAGCAGTGCAGACGGTGAGTCTACATCGGATACGACAACTCCCTCGGCCAACGGTAGTGGGGGGAATGATGATGTGACGGTTTCGCCAAATCCTGGTAGTAGCAATGGCGGCAATGAGCCTTCGTCGTCTTCCGGTGACAACGGCGAAGTGACTATCATGCCGACACTTGGACCGAATTCGGGTAGTGGTAGCGCTGCTGATGAAACTACACCCAATTCGAATGCTCCTTCTGGTGACAATGGCGACGGCGATAGCGCACAGACGCCTGCACCGATTCCAGACGATGGCAATGGTGATGACGAAACGACTCCTGTGACTACGTCTCCTGCTAGTGACAGCAGCAACGCGGAGAACCTACCGACGATCGAACCGGTACCTGGAAGTGATAACGCTGATAATGAGCCTTCTCAGGATACCAGCGCTCCAGCCAGTGACAATAGCAATGAGGAAGGTAGTGCGACAGTTGCACCGAATCCTGGTAGCCAAAGTGCCAGTGATGAGCCTTCTCCGGATACTACAGCTCCTCCTGGCGACAGCGGCAGTACGGACAACATCCCGTCGCTCGACCCTATTCCAGGCAGTGGCAGTACCGGTAACGAGCCTTCCTCGGAAACTTCAGCTCCTGCCACCGACGGTAGCAACGTGGATAACCAACCGACGATCGAACCGGTGCCGGGCAGTGGCAGCACTGGCGATGAGCCAACATCCGATACGACGGCTCCTCCAGGAGACGGCAGCAACGCGGATAACATGCCATCGCTTGATCCTATTCCAGGTAGCGGTAGCGCTGATAGTGAGCCTTCTCCGGATACTTCGGCTCCTGCTAGCGATAATAGCAACGCGGATAACCTACCGACGGTCGAGCCGATGCCAGGTAGCGGTAGCACTGACGGCGAGCCAATACCTGATATCACTCCTCCTGCCGATGATAGTAGCAATGCAGAAAACATACCTTCTCTTGATCCTATCCCTGGTAGCGGCAGTGCAGGCGATGAGCCAACGCCGGATACTTCGGCTCCTGCCGGTGACGGTAGCAATACGGACAATCTGCCCACTCTGAACCCGCTCCCCGGTAGCGGCAGTGGTGACGATGAGCCAACGCCTGATACGACAGCTCCTGCTGGTGACAATAGCGATGGCGGCTACCTACCGCCCATTGGACCGATTCCGGATAGCGGTAGTGCGGACGGTGAGCCGAAGCCTGACACGAGTGTTTCTGAAGATGACGATAGCGAGGCATCCAATGTCCCGACGATTACGCCTGCTCCAGGTAGTGGCAGTGCGGACGCTGAGCCTGTTCCAGACATTTCGCCTCCTGCCGATGACAATAACGATGGAAGCGCTGATTTCATGCTACCTCCAGTGATTAGTCCTCCTCCAGCTCCAAGCAGAGAGGACGATTCGAGTAACACGAACGAGTCTTCTCCGACACCAAGCGGCGGCAAGGATAGCTCTGCGTCGTCGAAACCCGGCGCTGACGATGGATCTTCTAACGATGATACCGCGAAGGATACACCGGCGCCCACTGCTCCTCTACCTACTCCTCCAAAGGACGATGGAGGTATCATTGCACCAGTGACTGCTCCTCCTGCAAAGCCTAGCAACAGCAAGGATGACAACGATGATGGTGCTGCTCCTCGTCCAACGAAAACTCCGGACGGGAAGGAGAGTGTCGATAAGGAGACATACGACAGCACGGACTATAATGCCCCTGAGCCGTCGATTGCCCCTGTCACAGCTCCTCCGCATCGGAAGAAGGACAAGGACAAGGACAAAGACAAAGATGACGATAAGGATGATCAAATTGGATGGGGTATGGATGACAGTGATGACACGACGGACATCTCGACGCTGGCGAATGACGATGCGCAACGTACGAAAGATAATCAGAACCTGGACTCATTGGCACCGATCACGGATTCAGATGACGGCACAGACATTTATGAGGGCAATGGAAGTGATAAAAGTGGCTCAGCCACTGGAATTCGTCGTAGTAGCACAACTGCTGAAAGTAGCAAGAAGCTGCAGGGGTGGAGTCTCACGCTGCTCATTGTTGGTGTCGTCGGCATTGTCCTTGCTTCCGTGCTCTTCATCCGGCATCATACGCAACAGAAGAGAGGCTCGAGTGTCACTCGCGACAGTTCACATCAACGTGCTGCTGATGAGTACTTCAACCGTAACCGTGTGACTTCGCTCTTCCGAAGTGGCCGAGCGAACACTGGTGGTACTGGATTCTGGGCTTCAGGCAGAGGAGCAACGCCACAGGATCCTGCACTAGATGACAGTGAGTTCCTCGCAGCCGCTGCCGTTGGACAGCAGCAGCCACGCGTTAATGCTGACGGCCGATACAGTGATTCGTTGCTTACGGGATCTCAGGCGTTCATGCCTGCTTATGCGTCGTACCCAGAGTCGTCTCTCGAGTCTGGTGATGACGATGACTTCACTGGAGACAGTGTACAGGGTGTAGGCAAGGGAAATAGCTTTGTGAACAGTACTTCATACGGTGGCATGGGGTTGCTGGATCAGGATGCTATCAACAAGGGCTATGAAGGCATGTCGTCTAGCTCGAGCGCGTCTGGACTAAGTTCTGGCACTGACTTTTTGGACATCCAGACACCTAGTGCACCCCGCTCGAGCTCTTCATCCGCTCCGTTTGTCGAGATGCAACCGCGATCGACGAATGACAGTTTTGCACGGTCTTCCGGAGGTGACTCGGTCTTCCGCTTCCCGTCTGCATCGACATCTGAAGGTAGCGAAATCGCGGCCGCGTACCTTGGTCAGCCGTCTGTGGATCGAGGCACTGCTAATACGGATGAGCTGCTTGGTGGTCGATCAACTGGCGCGTCGACTGGTGCATCGGTCATCTGGAGTCGAGCGTCGTCTATCCAGGAAGACGAACGGTCCGAGGGATCGATAAGCGACGTAGACACAGATGACGGACACCCTTCAACACATGAAGTGTCAGTCTAGAGGGAGTTGTTGTTTACACATTTTACTTTGATTATATCTTTCGAACCAAGCGTAACGAAGGAATTTTGGCCTAACGATGTCTTGTGCACGATACGGAGGCGATATACTATTTTATATTTGCCTCATCCTCCTCTTGCGTTATCCTTCTTTATATCACGTAATTAAGTAGAAGCATGGCGATTAAGTGATCCAAAAGATTGCTATGAAGGCATGCAGAGTGATGAAGTATCACCACTCTGCTTCCATGTTAGCGCTTAGTAATAAATGATATAAACTAATGAAATAATAGTGAAAAAAGAAGTGTGCAAGTCGATGAACAAAGGTGTACATTTCCTTCATTCTACGTTATCATCTAGACCGTAGCATTACGCCTGTGCGCCAGTTTGCTTGGTTGCTGCTCCCTGTTCCATGGCCGCGACAATGCGATCGCGTGTTTTCAATCCTTTGACACCAAGGTCCCATTCATTCTTCAGACTAAGGAGGTAGCTATCCAATCCGCCAGCCTTGTCCACGCAACGAAGTGTGTGGGTCGTAACGTTCAGACCGACCATCTCGTCTAACGTTTCCGAGTACAAGCGCTTCCACTGGTGGTTCACTTTCCAAGCTCGTCGAGTCTTACGGTGCGAGAACGAGATGTTGTTACCAAACTTCTTGTCCTTGCCGGCAAAGAGACCACGCTGAGCACGGCCGGACATGTGCTGCGGCTTGGAAGCGCGTGTGAACGCTTCCATCGACCGAACTACTTGACTCCCGAACGCTGCCATTTTGATGCTGGAAAAAGTGACAAGGACCACAGAAGTGGGACATACAAAAGTCAAGTAATTTAAATTTAACAGGAGTTGAATAATGTATCTTGAAGAGTCGGATGAGTCTGGGTACGTGTATCGATCGCAAGTGATATCTGCACGAAGCAGGAGCTGTAGATCTTCTTTTCAGCTAGCTATTTTAAGAAATAATCGATAGTTGTATCCTTTACAGTATCGACTTTGTAGTGCAGCTTTTTCTATAGAGTGTAAGGAATGAGTGACCAAGTATCTCAAGGTGGATCTGATGATCAGACTGAGTCGCACATTGCGATCAAGGCGATCCCTGCCATGCGTGTGCTAAGTCTGCGCCGTGTCATTGAAAATTATCCTGCTCAAGGGCAGCTGTGGAAGGAGATGTATACTTTTTACACACAGCACAATATTGAACGCGCTGCTGCTCCACCGTTCGCGACGTATTTCGACCAGGGATATAAACCCACAAACGTTGATGTGGCTGTCTGCCAGCCTATCACTTCTACAGCTTCTATTCCATCTGATCTGCCGGAAGGAATGACTGTGAAGCAGTGGCCAGCGATAGTAAAAGCAGTCTGCTTAACGCATCTTGGGAGCTACGATGGACTGTTCAAGGCGAATCAGGCCATGCACCGTCATATTGTGGAAGAAAAATACGAAATAATTGGTCTGCCGCGTGAAGAGTATGCGTACATGGATCCGACTGATTCGACGGGAAGAACGAATGTCACGGTGCTCCAAGTGCCGATTGCGTAGAGAGGATATAGTCAACATAGTAATCAATCAAGTCCACCTTTTCCTACCACATCTTTTTTTATATGACGATAGACCTCTTCTTCTTTTGTCTAGATGAGGTAAACGATAATAGAGAATTGAGATCCTTTGGATGCTCTATCGCATGCAGTCATTCTAACTAGTCACGTGCGAAGACAACGTAATCACTGTTATTAGCCAGCGGACACTTGGAGGCTAGAAGTATAACGAAGTCCATTCGATGGGAGTTTCGACTTCTCATGAACTACGCCCTTCTTTACAAGCATTCCAAGAGGTGATAAAGTTCCGGTTGGCTCTTTTCATTTTCCTAAAGACCGTCTCGGACTCACATCTACTTTCGATACAAGAAGCTAAACGGACTATGTCGTCGTATTCCCAAGACAAAGATATTTCAGTCGATATGATGGAATCGCCATCGAATCAAGACTACTCGTTCGTTCCAGTTGAGAGTCCTGAGCATAAGAACAGTAGGCCAAAAGACAATGTGCCGCAGTTCCTTTTGAAATGGGATGATGTGACGCTCCAAGTGACTACAAAGAATGCACAGACGAAAAAGACGGAGCAAAAGACGATTCTGGATCGGGTCAGCGGATATGCAAAACCTGGTGAACTTCTTGTGCTCATGGGTCCTTCTGGAGCTGGCAAAAGTTCGCTTTTGGACTGCATTTCCGGCAAGAACAAGAATGTCCAGGGAAATATTACTTTGAATGGAGCGCCATGGTCTAAGAAACTTCAAAGGGCGAGTGCATATGTCCAACAGGATGATTTATTCTATCCGACGTTGACGGTGCGAGAGCATCTTCTGTTCCAAGCCAGACTACGTATGGGACGCAACTACTCGGTGAAAGAGTACACAGACCGTGTCGATACTGTCTTGGAAGAGCTAGGACTGAACAAGTGTCGTCAAACGCTCATTGGCGGGTCTAGCGTTCGAGGTATCTCTGGTGGCGAAAGCAAGCGCCTATCCTTCGCTTCAGAGATTTTAACAAATCCATCTATCCTCTTTGTTGACGAACCTACGTCTGGCCTAGATAGCTTCATGGCGGAGACGGTCGTGTGGCAGTTACAGCAGATTGCTCGAGGTGGTCGAACGGTCATTGCAACGATCCATCAGCCGTCCTCAGAGCTTTATACGCTCTTTGACAAGCTATACTTGCTAGCGGATGGAAGCACTGTGTACCACGGGAAAGCAAGCAAGGCCGTGCCCTACTTTGCGTCCATCGGCTATGAATGTCCATCTTACACGAACCCTTCGGACTACTTTATGCGGCAGCTTGCTGTCGTCGACAAGGATACGGACAAGGGCGGTATGGAGCGACTGGAAAAGCTAAAGTCGTCGTGGCGGAACGGAGAGACTTTGCGTGTGAAGGATAGTGCAACATCCTCTCATGCGCTTGACAAGACTGCCAATGAAGATGACTGTAAAGACACCCGGCTCAATCCATTCTCTGAAATGCTTGTCTTAGCTAAACGAAATATGGTGCGTCTCGTGCGAGACCAAATGGCATTCAGGGTCGTTTTCGTCCAAAGCATCATCGTCGCGTTGATTATCGGGCTCATCTACCTACAGTTGAAAATCGACCAGACTGGGATCCAAAACTTTTCCGGCGCTCTCTTCTTCATCGTGGTGAATCAGACATTTATGACAGCGAATCCTGCATTTGTGACCGTGCCAATGGAGATCCCGATCATCGATCGTGAGTACGGGTCAGGACTCTATCGATTAGCAGCGTGGTATGTGGCGAAGAACTTGAGTGAGATGCCGATGCAGCTGCTTGTCCCGATCGTCTACTTTACTCCTCTCTACTTTTTGATCGGCATTGGACATGGTGCATCGGTGTACTTCTGCCTCTTGCTTATTACAATGCTTATCAACAGTACTGCTGCTGCACTTGGACTTATGGTCGGTTGCCTCGTGCGACGCGTTGAGATTGTGCCGGTCGTCGGCATCATGATCATCCTCCCTTTTCTCATCTTTGGCGGACTGTTTTTAAATTCTGACGATGCACCAGTCTACTTTATCTGGATCCAGTACCTGTCGCCGATCAAGTATGGGTTCGAAGCGATGATGAATATCTACTGGGAAAAGGTGGACTCCATTCCGTGTGCTTCGGGCGAGAACTGCATTGCCACGACAGGTGAACAGGTTCTAGAGAACTACAGTATGACAGCCCGAACGGTCTTAGAGAACTGTCTGCTCCTACTCGCGCTGAACATTGGTTTCCGTGTCGCTGGTTTCCTCGGCCTAGTCTTGAACCTCCGACGTCACAACTAAATAAAAGCGTAACGTTCTATTTCAATTTCATCATTTGTGTTGCCCACTTCGCAACAGTATTCACTAGGTAGATAACCTCGTCAAGGCATGGATAGCAAACGCATGGGTATAGCTATCGCGGTTGTTCCAATCCGTCATCGGACTTCCGTACGGTCCATCCACCAGCATCTTGAACGGAGTGAGCGAATCGTTATCGTCCACAAGGTTACCAAGACGATTCGTCCAGTCTCCACTCATCTTGATGTGCATCGTAACT
>JAADVB010000241.1:0-26763 GCA_023334545.1 Salisapilia sapeloensis | reverse complement strand
TTTGGAGAGCTGTATGATGTGGGATACCTATGTGTCAAGATTCACTGATGCCATGGGTACAGCTCGGCCAAGTAACTTTAGGGAGACCATCATCAATAAACAATGGTACCATTATGGATGGAGTCGAAAATACAAACATCCATGCTTTCTGCTGCTTACAACCAAGCGTGAAGGTTCTAAGCCCGACCTCCAATGGAACTGAGTATCAACATACAAGTTGGGCTTGAACATGTAGATTGTTGCTGTATTAATGCTCTAAACTTTTAGTGTCTTGAGCTATGTAGGCCGATAGTTCATTAACCGTAGCGCTATTTCGTACCAAAGCTCTATGATCATTTCCCCGTTTTAATTCTCAATTAGCGTATCGATATGGCACAGGGAAACTTTGAGTTGCTCAGACTTAGGTTGAGTGCTATAGGTCTATTATCCCCACCTATGAGTGGAACCTAGAAAGTTGCCATAAAGCTGATTAAAATGTTGATACTCTTCGCTCTTGCATTCGGGTCGTTCTATTCTTGTCTTGGCCACCCATTTTGCATGTACTATTGATATTCCATCCACCTAGCAATATCAAATTAATTTACGTCTCCGTCATCAATGCCAACCGAATGGACGGCAACTGGCGCTTATCAAGACTTATCATGACTTTGATTGCAAAGCTTAGTCTCTCATCCAACTCCATTACCCATACACTTACTTCAGAAAGAAACAAATACCATTTCGATTAATCCATCTCCGCCGTAATTTATATTTAGGCAGTCACGAGGACGCGTCTGTTTATTTAAAAGGTTTGCACAGTTTAATTGTTTGCCTGGTTATCCTCTGTCTGTCCAGGTACAACAGATGATGCACTTGTTTCTCTCATCACATTGTCTTTGGTAAACGAATCCATATTTTCCGTCGGCTGTAAACTAAGCTGCTGTACGAGTTCTTCGAGTGCAGCACGAGGCGTCTTCATCTTTGCCTGCATAAGTTGGTTGAGTGCAATCGTAGCATCCTGCTTGGAAAACCTTGGTACCGCTCGTTGCGGTGGCACTTTGCCGTTTGAATTCGCAAAGGCCGCTACTGCCGATGCGACGCTATTGAGTACGCCTGCCGGCGCACATGGCAAGACATGTGCCTCTTCTAGCGCTTCCACTAGTAACTCTTCTTCTGTCGGCGTCAGCGTCACGATGCAGTCTTGTATGTGGTCTCCACTGCCGTCAATATCTTCGCACAACGTTTCTTCAGAAGCAGTCATTGGCGTCGGAGTTCGAGCCTGTAGCATAGTAACCTGCTGCCCCGTTTCGATGCGTGCGATATCAAAGCAAAGCTTCTGGTACCGGCCTTGGACGGCTCGTTGTGACTTACCAGGTAGTTGTCTCGAGATATCCGCCCATGGGTAACAAACAGCAGAACTGTACTCTGCCAAGAGCGCTTCAAACGCTCTGTCCTCTTCCATCGTCCACGCAGCATCCATCCTTCTCATCTGCTCATACTCTTCCTCCTTGGTACTATTCAGCAACTGAAGTTGCAGGAGATGTTGCTGTGCATGACGCTGCACTGTTTCCACACTCTTGGTCCCCACAGCATCAGCAATCCCTTTCCAAGCGTCTTGTGCCCCAAAAGGAGGTGCATGCGTCCCATACGCTTCCAAAGCACGTACAAACCTCCGATTATCTTCTCCCGTCCACTGAGTATTCAAAGCATCCACTTTCTGCACCTTGTGTGCCTTGTCAACCTTACCACCCCCACTGCGCTTGACCATGCTCAACCGTTTATGTCGAAAACCGTGTCAGGACGTTGACGAGCTTGACGTAACGGCTACTACCGTTTCACTAGCTACCGAGAGAAACAATCAAAAGCAAGTATTCGAATAGCTTTCGATAACACTGTGTATTGCGCTACCCCTTACGCTTCTTACGAGTCTAGAATCGACGGTACGAAGGCGGGAGACGACGACGGCTCCACGTCGCCTCATACTGCTTCCAGTGGCTCCACTGGAGATCCTCGAGACTCTTCTCCAACTCCTTACTCAACGTCTCGTCCGAAGCGACCTTGGCTCTGTCAGCCGAATCCAACTGCATCACCTTCCGCACTCGTTCCACCGCCAGACCATGCGCATCCTGATGCCGGTCATGCAACAATCCGACGAACAAGTACGCTGAGTCCTCCACATCCGCCCACTTCTTTAGCGTTGTGTACGTCTGCTCAAACTTCTCCCACTCTCCTGCATCCCCCTCTGCTCGTGCCTTACGCGCTAGCGTATCCATGAGAATCTCTTTCGCTTCCTCCTTCTCCTTTCGCTGCTTCTTATCCTCCGCATCGTCCTCACTGCGCGTACCAAAGAACTGCGCCAATTCGTTCTGATCAATCAGCTTGAGTGTCTCCTCCGCCGCAGACACAACGTCCGAGAGCTTCGTCTCCCGATCCGTCGCGTTGTCTAGATGGTGCACCTTGGCTTGCAGTAGTGGCAAGTGCGTCGGATGCTGTCCCGACAGCTTGGCATACGCATCGTCAAAGTCTTTGGTGCCTGCCAATTTATTCAAACGTTCGAGTAGGAGGTCACGCACAGCTTCCTCTGCCTTTGTCGCTTCATCCCGCTCGTCCTTTGGCTCATCTGGCTTGGTCTCCTTCTTCTCTGCTGCCGGAGGGATGACATACGTCACGTCAAAGCCTCCCGGTCGACGTCCACTACCTTGCTCTCCTGCTTTCTTCTTCCCAAAGAAGAGTTTGCCTTGCAGGACGTCTCCAGGAGATGCCGCCGACGGGATCGAGTCACTCGCCGGTTCGCCAATGAACGCAGCGACGTACTTGCCGACCGGGAGCTCCGCTGACGTCATCGCCTTGCCACCAAGCGCCACGTCGTTCTGATTCGCATAGACACTGGCAGAGATGTCCTTGACCTCTTGCTCCAACACCAAGACCATTTGCTTGAGTTTCTCCAACTTGCCAACGTCTTCATGACGCACTTGACTCTTGATCACGTACGCTCCTTTCTTGAGCGACGTCGGCTCCGGTAGAGCTTCTGCCGCACCAACGTACTGCTTCTTGTCGTCAAAGATCAAGGACAATTGGCCTTCGAACGGACTTTCGTAGAGCTGACCGTTCAGAAGCGGTAGACGAGGCGTCACCTTGCCATCTTCCTTCAACGAGAACTCGTACGTGAGACAGAGCTGGTACACTTGTCTTTGATCCGGATACGCATCTCGGTCGGAGGAAAGCGGAGAGATATCTGCGTTCGAAGGACGTAGACGACGAACGAGCTTATTGAAGCTGACGCTAGGAGCCAACTTCTCCTGACTGACAGTCGATGCAACTAAGACTTTATGAGACTCAACGCCTCCGACGATCCCGACCTGGGCTTGATCCGGGACGATACCATGGAAACGAATGTCGACATGAATAAGTGAATCACCTAACGAACTCCAGAACTGTGCTAGACAAAACTCGGTCGTGAGACCACCTAGGAGATCGAAACTAAACGACATGTCTTCTCCTGGACGAAGGAAGAAGGCTTTCGTACAAGCGGAATTGCTCTGGCGAACAAATGGCTGGAACTGCATCGTATCGAACATCAAGAGCTTCCCGCCAGAGTTCGACTCCACCTCCTTCTCCACATCGTCTCCAGACGCACGACGGATCGTCACGTCACACCACGTCGCGCCTTGAGGAGGCGTCAGGAATCGCCGGTAGATCTCTCCTGGCGCCAACGTCTTCTTGTAGCTCGTGACAGCCGCCTCTGGCTCTGGCTTAATCACTGTCACGGGGATGAAAAAGACGTCTCCACCTTCTGGATGGTCCGCATCCACCGCACGAATCTCTTCATAGTGCTCTCCAGGCGCCAAGTGCTTGGTGTCCACGAGCACCTTGAATGCCCTCGGGCCTTGCATGAGTGCCAAGTGCTCTCCGACGTCAATCCACCTCGCAGACGATGACAGACGCAAGTGTCTTTCGAACTTGACCTTATCACTCGGGTCTGCATGCTTATGGAAGGATGGAGACACCGTGACAGTCACTTCGGCACTGTCATGCTCAAAGTCCTTTGCATCTCGAAGGAAAATGCCTCGCGCTTTGCTACCTGCAGGTACTGGGCAGGACGTATTGATGTCGTAAGAAAGAGGGTACTCGCGTGTACCATCATGCTTATTCCCTTCTTTTTGCATGTGTTCAAACGCTGGAAGGACTTGCACGAGTCCTTTGCCTTGTGCAAACGCCTCGACGTTGGGCACTTGGACGGCAGTGTGCTGCAGTGCGCGACGGATCGAGTGCGGAGAGTATGCAATCGAGTGGTGCTTGAGCGCACTGATGAGTAGCGCGACGTTCCCGGCGCAATTCGGAGACGACATGGACGTGCCGTTCATCAGCTGCTTCTTGTTCAGTGTCCAGTTCGGGACGCACGTGATCGCAGCGCCTGGCGCACAGATGTCCACACCGACGTCGCCGTCAAACGTCGGACCACGAGACGACCAGGTATACGCGATACCTGACAGATCGTTCCGACGCATACTGTACTCGGTGTCCATCATGTCCGGAGATACGTACGCGCCGACGCCGAGGATGCAGCCCGTTGTGCCACCAGGCGCACCCACCGTCCCGAGCGCCGGACCGTTGTTCCCAGCACTTACAGCAAAGAGGATGTTGTGCTCATCCACGAGCTCTTTCGCGAGCGATACGAAGCGACCTTTGTCATGCTCCGTCGCGTACTCGCCAAAGCTCATGTTTACGACGTCCACCTTGTGCTTAATCGCCGCGAGGATGGCGCGACTTAACGCCGGTGTCGTCTCCATACTGCCACCGACACGCGCGTCGCCGATCTTGACGCTCACGAGCTGCGCGCCAGGCGCGACGCCGTTGCACTCCGGTTCGTCCGGATGGTTCGCCGCGACGATACCCGCGACGTGCGTGCCGTGGGAACCAGAGTCACAGACGAGACTCAGCGTGTCTCCATTGTCGTACACGTGGACACCGTAGTTGAGCTGCGACTTGTGGGAAAAAGTGCCGTACTCGTGGTCGAGGTGGAACTCTCGGAGAGCCTTGACACCGGTAAAGTCTCCATCTTCATTCGAACTGACGGCAGCACGCCAGTCGGAGCCGTCGTGGAAGACGACACAGTTAAAGATCGGACCAGGGTCCTCGTAGTTCTTACTTAGATCCTCCAACTGACTCCGTCGCGCTTCCAAGTCCTTCTTCTCCTGACGAGCAGTCTTGTCACTTGTCGTCTCCGAGTGCTTTTCACGCCACGCCGCCAATTGCGACTGCACGGCGTTCACAGCCTCCCGCTGGTACTTGTCAAAGTCCTCTCGACGCTCTTCCTTCATACGAGTGACGAGTGGACCGGGAAAGACATCGTAGCCGATCAAGTACCCAACGCGATAGTCCCCGTCGGCACTTGCAGGCCACTCCGAGTTCAGCTTGAGCTTCTTGTCGCCCCAGTGGAGACAGCCATCCGATTGCAGCTGGAGCTTGGTAGTCATGTCGACGTCTCCGGCACCCGTTGCGTCGATGACATCCAGCACCTTGGGCTTCCCATCCAGCGTCTTCTGGAGACCAATCGCACCGGGGTCGACGCCCGTGTCGAAGATAGCGACGACCGTATTGCGTCCATCGCATTCCGGGTACTTGCCCACAAGTGCTGCGGCTAAAGTCTCTTCCTTTGGAAGTAAAGCGGCGGACGGAAAGGATTTCATTCTCACCGTGCTCTGACGTGCTAGTGCTCTCTTGGCGATCGACCGAGTCCCACGTAATGCGAACATGAAGATACGAGCCGCGCGTCCTGGGCGCTACACGAATCACTTGGTCTTTGTATGCCAAGCACGTGGCAAGCGTAGCGTACGAGCTCAACTTCAATAAAGTATACTGGAACGTACTCAGATTTTGCACATCATGCCATGGGACGTAGAAGGGGGATGGAGATCTGAGTAAACCAAGTGAATTGACATGGTGTTGGGACCTTGCATTGTCTTTTGGTGCTGTCTAGGATGTCTAGGATAGTGGTATCATTTTTAGGAGTGGGCATGGAAGGTTGGCCTCGATGCTTGCTTCAAAGCCGTAAGCTGCGGTCACGATTACCAATGCCGAAGACGGTGCGCATAAACCACGTTGCGCTCGCATCGTGTCCTAGTGGAAACACTCATCTCGTAATCATGCCGACGTATGTCATATGCTTTCGGTCTTCATGCCGCTTCAACACGTATCCTGTGTGCATCGACCTACTGCTCTCTACTCGCGCTTGGTCTTGCCAAGCTCGTGTCCACTTTAGGCTAAACAAAAGATAATATACTATACCTTTGCTCATGAACGCATGGGCGAAGCTACTACAACCATACTCGCATCAAAAACAACGACTTTTACGTCACATTGAACGTCATGTATTCAATCTTTAAAAGCACTCTCAGTCTTACGCCATCACGCTAGCATCTTTGCTCGGGTACACCCCAGCACCGCTTATATCAAAGCTACCAAGCTCCTTCGTCTGCTCCTCATTCGCTAACAAGTTATGCGTCAAGACATTCTCTTCGACTAGTGCACGCATCTTCTGACGCAGACGGCGTCGTGGTAACTTGGCCCGTTGCTCTATGCGCTGGCCGAATCGGCGACAGAGGCAAGATGCAGGCATTGATAAGCTACCGGAAACCTCCTCGTCACTCGAGCTACTGCTATTACTGTCACACGTCTTCAACGTCGTCTGTATAGCAAATTCATCCTGATCTTCCAGTATCGGGAGCTTGTGGTAACTCGACTTCTTCTTCGTCCTGCGCTTATGTTGTGACCGAGATGTAACGTCGATAGGTTGATTGAGCAGTATCTTTCCTTCGTCAAAGTAGTACATGGCATCCTTGGCACAATCAAACCCTCTGGCATGCTTGCTGTGGTGCATCAAGCCAGCGTCCATGAGTGCATTGCCCATACGAACAGCCTCGCTCGGCTCACTTACATATCCACTCTTTTCCATCCATTCTGCAAACACATCGCCTCCAAAGCCTCTGTTCAGCTCTGGACAAACTTCTGCCGCTAGCGCATTCGCAACCTCTTCTTGAATGCTTTCGAGCGAATGGACGAGACTCTGCGTGGACATCCGCATGCGAGGTTCTGGATGCCACGCACCTTCGATCAATCGACGCAAGGAGGATATCAGCTCTGGGTCAAAGGCTGGGCGCTCACCTTCCATCACGGCCGTGAACACTTTGAAGTGATTGTTGTCGTAGTGAGGATATTTGTCCTGTCCAGGATACAATATGTCCCAGTACGTGATTGCGAGAGCATACACGTCTGCAGCTTCTCCGTAGATCGCGACGCCAGCACGACCACTAATGAGTTCCGGAGCCATGTAGTCCACAGTTCCTCGAACGGTCATCTTGCGACTTTGATCTCGAGGGAGTTCTGCAAGCGACTCGACGATGCGCTGGTGTGCCGGTGCAGCCTGATGCTCCTTTGGAAGACTGCGTGACTCGCCAAAGTCGGTCAGTTTGACGTTGCCTTCAAAGTCCATGAGAAAGTTGGATGGCTTTAGATCACGGTGCAAGAAAGCTGGAGAGAAGCTGTGCAAGTACGCTACGGATCGTGTCGCGTCCAGCATGTAGGCGAGGTTGATGAGCAGTCGCTGCCGCTTGTCACTTTGCATACGCTTGCTCATCGCAACCGTGATATCATCTAGACTTCCAACGCAGAGTTCACAGATGAGTGAGATGGTTGGAGGAGAGATACAAAGGCCGTAGAACTATAATAAACCAGATAAGTTACCATATTCGAAAAGTGTAGAAGCGATAGATGTGTACCTGGACTATGTTGGGGTGGTTCAAAGCACCACAGAGTGCTGCTTCATGGGAAAACGTGCCGACGATCTCCTCATTGAACTCGCTTGGAGTGTACACTTTGATTGCACACGGCGTCTTGGAGTGCAGGACACCATTGAACACGACAGCAGATGACCCGGTGCCGATACGATGTCGCATTTCCAAGTATGCAAAGTCAATAATGTACTTGCGATGCATCTCGATGAGGACATGCAGCCCTTGCGACGAAATTCGTTCGTGGATCTCATTTCCATTCTTTCGGTGGCGAAGTAGATCCGTTTGAAGCTCGCAAGCTCGTTGTCCCATACCTCGCCAATGGGCCGTGTCAGCCTTCAGTAAGCGCCAGATGAAGAGTGGTGCCAGCGAGGCCCAGCAAAGGTCAATGTAGTTCAGCACGAGTGCAGCTTGGTTGAGATCTCGATCAGCCAGAACGATCGTCGTGAGGTACAAGAACTGGTTGGCGAAAGCAAAGGCACAGTACTCTCGTAAAGTCCTCTTACTCGCGCGATCAACAGGACGCCAAGCGATGTAGGCATAGAAAGGTAGGAAGAGAATACGCGCGAGGCTGAGTGGCCAAGATGCCTTAAGGTTTCCGTCCCCAGCAACGTCTAGCACGAGCATGACGGATGCAATCGGGATGGTGTAGCAAGCCAAGAGCAGCGTAATATACATCGATCTTCTTAACGCCGGGATCGACACACTCTTCTGGAACAGGAGGATGATCGTGATCAGAAAGATGAACTGTCGACCAGCGTACTCGCTTTCATGCACTAGCGTCGGTACCTTGGTGGGGAAAATGTCCATCGCAAGAACAACCGTGAAGACGGTGGTCATGATTCCCGTCGTCACAAGCAGCATCCAGAAGAGTGGTTCAAACGCCGGTAGGATCATCTTCTTTGCGGCATTCAAATCTCCTTTAAACGCGACTTGCCGGTTGTACCGCATGTACGTAAGCAAGATGGCGCAGAACATGAACATGACGGTGTACTCGATGATAAAGCTCAGCTGGAGTGTTACTGGCGACAGCCCTTCGTTCGTCACCATAGTGGTAACTTGGGTTGTTTCGATGACGTGAAAAGAGGAATGACACTGGACGTTCTACCTTCCGTGTGCTTCTACACAACCGTAGAGTCAGGCGTCGCAACCCGTCTATCCTTCTGTCTCCATTTCCTCTTTCTCCACTACAACACTGCGTTTACAGTTTCCATCGAATAAGAGAAGCTTGTATGAACGGGTACATACAGATAAAACTTCTATGCACGTCACGGTGTCTACTCGCGCGTAAGACCAAAGCGATCTCATACATCAGAAACAACAAATCGTAGCTTTATTGCAATCAACCTCGCTTCTTGAGTGCTCTGTCCTTTCGATGATGATTACCCACCTTGGCCTTGTTCTTGTCCTTGCGTGCTCTCTGGCGTTGCTCTTGCTTGGCATTCTTCTCGCCAGCTTCTTTTTCTTGACCACCCTTCTCTCTGGCCTTGGGAGCAGAAGTAGCGTCTGTCTCTGGATGCGCGTCCGCTTTTTCCTCCCTCTCATCGTCCATCGACCGATGATTCGGATTGCGCATGTTCTGCCAGAAAGCGTCCTGCGCCTCCTTCTCCCGCATCCTCCTGTTCAATTCTCGGACGCTGTCCTGGTCGTCTCCATGGCCGCTATCGTGGACACTAAACGGCTCATAGTCCTCGAATTCATCATTGTAGTCATCGTCATAGTCATCTAGCGTCTTCACGCCTTCGTCCGTCACGACGAGGTCTTCATAGTCATCCTCTTGTTCATACTGCTCAAGGATCTCTCGCATCTTGCCCGTGAGTTTATCATTCTTCCTCGCTGTCTGCGGATTGTAGCTCTTCTCATCCGTCCGCTTGCCAATCCACACTTGCTTCGGGTCTAGCTTCCCTTCTTTATCGAGTGCATCAGAAGCAATCGCCTTGCCAGTGACTAGATCCTCTAGCTCTTGATAGTCATCATCAGTGCGCTTGAGATCACGACGAATAGGAACGAGCGGAGTGGGAGGATTATCTTCTAGTAAAAAGTTTACGACCGTTTCTACTTGGAGCTGAGACGACAGGAGACAGAGAGCAACGTATCCGTCTCCTAGATCCGGAAGCAAGTCTTGTACTTGAGAGATGAGCTCATCCAACGTTCCAGATGAAGTACGAGGTGGAGACTCCTCTGACACGACGGCTGGCTTCTCCTCTAACTCAACAGAAGCTGGGACAGGACGACGTCGAGGCAGATTATCCACAATCATATCGAGGTACTCGACACTCTCTCTGTCCATTCCGCACTTTTCCAGCATCTCCCGACACTTTTCCTACATGATACGCTTGGTGAGAGAAAGGATAGAAAGCGTGGTGTAAAGATACGTACATTGTACGAGTAGAGCTGCCATACGTCACTCAGCAACGAGCCCTTGTCTTCCTCCAATGATACGGCACAAGACTGAATGAACGAGTGGAGAGCCGTTAGAAGCATCTCGCCTACAGTCGTCGGCTCTGCTTCGAGATGCATCACTGCATCGAGGAACCGACTAGTGACTGATAAGAGCTCTAGTCTAGCTTTCGCCACCAACCGGTTTACACTCGATATCTTGTCTGGATGAGTGCGTTGGACAGATCGTTGTAAGGATGGTAGATCATGCTCATAGCAGCGTAAGATGCACGCGATGAGTGTCGATGGGTCCTCAATGACATCGTCCGGCGTCTTATCTGTCTTCAAGAGCAACACAGACGTCGCTTTCGTCGACATCGTTAGCCCAGATAGCTACGTACAAGTAGAGATGAGCCATGAAGGAAGAAATAAGCGACATAAAAGCCTACAGCTTTGCTAGTGTCCAGTATGCATCGCCCCATTTCCTCCTCTTGTTCGTAATTCCCAGCTTTAATAGCTTTATGCAGGTTTTCCAAATGCTATCAAGCGTATCAGCACATCCGTATACCACGCTTACATGCAGAACTACAAAGGGAGGCACCTACCGAAGCTAGCACAGGCGAGAGGGAGACCAAGACTTCAGGCTTGTGCTTGGCACAGGCGTCTAATAGACGTCCTACATGCTCAGCATTCTTCGGTCCATACACCTGACAAAACGGAACGAGTCGTAGCGGTAGTAAGAGTGCTTCCAACGGCCCAATGTTCGCCGAGTCTTGCTCTAGACGCTCCAAGAGCTGCGTGTAGAGCCAAAACACTGGCTTGGGTGATGTTTCCAACGGTTTCGTGGTACTCACTGCATTCGAAAGGTACTCATCAAGGGCTTTTAAGGTACTCGGTGCCGATAACGTCGACAGATCGGTCGTAGCGTGCTGCAGAACGTCTGCCATGCTGGGGGTGCTCCGTTCTGTCCTGTCGTATACTTTATTCAAGTCAAATGTTATTGGACACCTAGCTCGATCTATGCGCTACGTCTAGCTACTTGCCATCTACTTTCGGTCGGCGACGCCGACGTCGTTGTCGCTGAGCCATCTGGAGAACGCCATCAGAGCCTATCTGCACCATATCGACCTTGCTTTGGCTTTCCACTTCCGGCATGGCTTCCAAATTGCTACTTAAAGCTCCTAACTTGTCATCGCACTTGGTGTCTCCTTGCTGATTCCCACGTCGACCTCCAACGGCCGTTGTTGGCTTAGTAGGCAGATCCGGCCGGTCGATTGGAGATAGGCATGCCGCATTCGCGGATACTGGACGCAGATGACCCGGTCTAGGCTCCAACGGATGGACATGTCCATACACTTTCAATTCTCGACTCCTTCCGCTCCTACTCGCTTCACTCAAATCATCCATCCACAGGCCTTCCTTACACGACTGCAGTAGTCTATATCGATCGAACGTCGGACCTAGAAAGTAGTTTGTCCGGTCTTGCTGACCTAGTAGAGGAGTCTTTCCTTCCTGTCCGTTTGCGCAGACCTTTTTCAATTCATCAATACATTCGTCTCGGATGTCCACAGCGTCCTGGAGTCGACGCACTTGAGCCTTCAGCGCATCCACATCCGTTGTATCCCACATCTCGAACCCAATTTCATCAAACGCATTCACAATCACTTGTCGAACGACCGAGTAGGCTAATTCAGACGTATTGGAGACCTTTATCTTCTGCCAGGACAAAAAGGTCTTTTGCTGATTGCTCTCGTCTTCCTTTACCACATCATCATTACTCTGCTCTCCCCACAAACGATCGAACGTCGCTAAGACATACTTGCGCTCATGCATCTGACGGAATTGAAGCTGCTCCTCAAACTTTGTCAACAAGTCATTTCGAATTCGTAGCTCTACCTCTTCTTTCTCTCTATCCAACTCTCTCTCTTCCTTTACATCTTCCAGCAAGACGATTCGCTCGACTGCACTCTCCAAAGCATGCACCTTGTCTAGCACCGTCACATCTCGCTTGCTGTCATTCACCTCCGACAGGACACACTCGAGGTCCTTCCGGCCTTTCTCCAGCCTATTGCACCACCGAGTCTTCCTCTCGAGCGCCTTGGCCATCTCGGCGTTCACAGCCAGACGCTGCTTTGCGTTCTCTAATTGAAGGCAGGCGCTTTCTAAACGTCCCTGGACCGCTGCGACGGCTCTCTCCAGCCTCTCTCGCTCTTTTTCCAACGTCGCCATCGTCTCTTGACTCGTCACCAGCGCTTCTCTCGACTCGTTCAGTAACTGCGTCACTCGCCCGAGCTCTCGTTTGGCGTCTCCAGCCAACGTCTTTGCCTCACGAAGTTTTTGCGTGAGCTCCTCCTTGGCATTATTCGCGACGTCTAAGTCGAGTTTGATCGACTGCTTCTGCTGCTGGGCCTCTCGAAGCGCCTGCTTCAACGCCAGGACCATCGGCTCTGTGTTCATCGGTCGAGACACGGGCGTCTCGACTCGAGTGGAAGTCACAACCTCCCTTCGTCGAAGACCAAGGTCGGTGCTAGGGATACTCTGTATGCTCGGGACTCTCTTCAAGTGCACCTGCTTCTTAAGATCCGCAATCTCCTTCCGTTGGTTCGTTAGCGTCTCCATTAGGTTCCCATTGATCATTTCCAACGTCATGTACGACGCCTTAAGGTCGCACAAGAGTCCATGGAGCTCCTTGACTTTGGCAGCATGTTCCTGCTGCATCGTGCTCACCTGCACTTGATGCATGACCTTGGCCTGATGTAACTCTTCTCGGCGCAGACACCGCTCGAGCATCCGCACTCGCTCCGTCTCCTTGTCACACCTCGTTCGAGTCCGACGGAGCTTTTCCTCCGCCGCGTGAGCCTGTCGCTCGACCTCTGCCCGCCACATCCTTCGATCCACTTGAGCTTTCTCGGCTATCTGCGTCAAGAGCCCACCGACCATCTTCCGGAAGCAAGCGTGCAGCTGATCGACCCCGGTCTCTAGATGTCCATTCAGACGCTCATACAACGTCTCTAGCTGCTTCCTCCAGGTCGCATCTCCTCGAATAAAGTGCGAATCCTTCCGGAACTCTTCCTGCAGGAGCATGACATGGTCCTTCAAGCCCGTGGTCTCTCTCTTGACAGCCTCCACCAACGCTGCTTGCCAACTAGACACATCCCGCTCCTCTAGAGAACGAATCGACGCAACTCGACTCTCGACACTCCCCTCTTCCATCCACCTCTCAGGTATAATTAGAATAAAACAAACCATTGCCATTTCAACTTATCTAGCGGCGGATCCGACTGGTATCCCTACTAGCTGCAACTATATAAAATCATTCGACTCAGACGTAGAACATGCTCTGACGAAGGTTGGCGTGGATCTGATGCATACGAGCGTCTGTGCCCTGAGGCTCCCCATTGTCCGTGCCTTCAGAAACAGAGTCGATACCTTCCGCCGTGAAGAACCGAGCGCGGAAAGCTACCAAATGAGAGTAGTACGCAGACGGAACCATCGACACCGACCGCGTGCAGCGAGCAAACGTGTGGCATAGCTTGTATGTCAGCGTCTGCAGCTCATCGGCGGTGAAGCCGATCTCGTCTACCAGGACATAGTAGTGCGTTGGGCGACTAGTGCCCTGGAGACCTGCGTGGCTCATCATGTAAAAATCAAAGTCCGTCGGGTGACACACTGACTGGTCCACGACCGTGCCGGCGCGGACGTTGCCACTCCGGTCGCCGTCCTTGGGGTTGTCCACAAAGAAGCGCGTGTTGTGCCGCTTCTGGACGATGATGAACGTGATAGGCGGAGCGTAGTCCTTCTCCAACTCGGCACACGCCGCGCGGATGGCCGACACCTCGTAATTGACGACCATCTGGAACTGGCCTTCCGACACGCCGTCTCGGTAGAAGACTATCCGCTGCGGCTTGCCCTTGGTCTCGCGATAGAACTGCATCAGTAGCTCCTTGGCCATGTCCTTCAGGTCCGTAATCTGCTCCACGCGATGGCCTTGCGCACGAATCGAAGCATTGTGCTTGATAAAGTTGGCATCCATGGACGCAACGACGGCTGCGATGGACGGACGCGTTGAGTCGCCAGGGGATGGATGCGTCACGTCTGCGCCAAACATGATCGTGCGAGACTGCGAGATCTTGGGCAGAGCGCCTTGGATGACAGTGTTCTTCCCGCCCAGCTTCATGTTTACCTTGAGCAAGATGTTCGCAATGTACTGTGGAGAGCACTTGCCAATGTGCTTCTGAAGCATGCACTGCGAGACGATGCCGACGCCCGCCTCCGTGTCCGACATGCGCTTCAGCTCGCCATAATTGAACTTGTCTGTCGTCGGATTTACCATCCACACCACCTGCGGCGCCTGCTTGAACTGTTTCGTGGCAGCATCCATAGCTCTGCGAAAGAGCACCGGCACCGTGTCACGATTGCGATCTTGGCGCAAGATGATGGGAGGCAACTGCTGCGGTCGCTGCATGCCGAGCTCCCCCATTTGACGTACTACCGCTTTGAAAAACGTTTCCAGATCTCCGTCAGAGCAGCGTCTTGGATCGCAGAGACTGATCACGGCCCAAGATTTGATCGACGATGGCTGGAAAAACTTCTTCTTCGCCATATTCCACGCACCGCCTCTCGGTCGCTCCGACTGATTATTTCCGTACCCCATGGCTGGTGCGTCCAGACAACGTCCCTGAACCTTCGTCATGCGCTGATCGACGCTCAGGCCAAACGCTCTCATGACAGGATCCTGGTCCAAGTTGGCATCACGCAGCTTCTGCTCGATTTTTTGCTTCCGTTCCTCAGGTCTCGTAGCCGTGAAGCGAATCATATTGGCCACCTGGTTGTCCGTCGCCTTCCGAGGCGTTTTCTGACCTTGCTGGATTCGACACACCTCGATCGGGATATACGTGCGTCTGTTCGGAGCGCCGACGTGCAAACACGGCAGTTGCGGATACTGCAGACGTTTGTACGTCGTTGCAAAGTAGTCAGCCACGCTCTGCTGCTGTCCATTCTCGTTCTCAAACATCGTCTCAGCTGCAGACCGAGGCGAGAGTCCGTTAACGCGATAGGATCGCTGCACTCCACGACGGTGCGTGATTTGAACCTTGACGCCTTTGATCGCCTTGGAGAAGGCAGAGTGTTGCGGTTTCGAGAGCGTTTGCGGAATGCCATTCGTTCCGAGCACTTCTGGGATGTAGTCAATCGCGTCCATGGCACTCACAAACGCAGTGGCAGCCATATCGAGGTTCGCTGTGAGACCTTTCTGAGTTGGACGAAGGGACTGGAAGTAGCCAAACCAGAGGTCGGAACCTTCGCCAATATTTTGTGCTCCTTGGGGTGAAAAGAATCGGCGTCCGACAGTCGTAAACCGCTGAGACGCCGTGTGACGCATGGCAATGTCCAGTGCCGAGAGAGCGTCCATGGGCGTGTAGGTAGATTTGCCGGCGATCAGTTCCCGAAGCGGCTCGATGCGGACTGCAACTGGGTTGGCTTCTTGCACCAAAGCATAGAATTGGCGGTCACCTTCATCAGCGAGCGTCATTTCATCAAAGCGTTGCTCTTGGAACGGAAGCAATTGTGGCGTGTAGAGATTCCGCCGTTCATCCGATACCACCGTCACATTCGGAAACTCTCGACGCAGTCTCGCGAGCAGTCCCGCCATGATCTTCGTCGCAAGCGTTTTCGGTGGTCCTTCCTGCCCAAAGTTCCGTCCTTCCTGTCCTAGCGTGACATCATAGTGGTACACGTCTCCCTTCAGCTTGAGCTTGACTGGAAAGTGGTTCGCGGCCAACGTCATCTTGGTACCCGCCGACCCGTATCCAGGCCGCACTTGGAACTGCGAAATCGTCATCGGCGGAGCTTCAACCTGCATCCGCTCCGTCACCGCCGGCGGTGCGGGCGGCATCGCAAACTCTGACGGCTGGTCAAACTGCGGCGGCGGCGGTCCTCGGCCTTCTCCCCGTCCGCGACCTCCACGTCCACGTCCTGTATCTCTTCCTCGCCCACCGTCTCTTCCTCGCCCACCGTCTCTTCCTCGCCCTCCATCGCGTCCACGTCCGCGGTCACCAAATCCTCTACCTCCATCTCTTCCTCGGCCACCGTCTCGTCCTCGTCCTCTCTGGTTTCTCCCTCCAGCGTCGTTGGCTCCACCTCTGCGTCCACCTCGACTGCTCATGCGTCGTCTTCGTTGGTGTCGACTTGCGCGGGAAGAAGGAAAAAGGGAAATGGACAAGTTGCAGTTGCAAGTAGATCTGGTGTATCTTTCTATAGACAGTTGTATATGATCTTATAAGTATACTGTCCATGGCTTTTGGAGTGTAAGATGTGTCAATTTACAAGTCAGTTTCTAATCAGCAAACACTCGAGCCCCATGAGCAGGAATCCACGCGTACTCGCTCTCTTTGACGTCGATGGCACGCTTACTGTCGCTCGAAAGGTCTCTCATTTTCCCTTTCCGGTAGAGAGGATAGAGAGTGCTAAAGGTATGCACATGATAGAACGCATCGGCGGAAATGGTCGAACGACTCAAGCAGCTGAGGTCCAAGATCCAGATCGGCGTCGTCGGCGGCTCCGATCTGATCAAGCAAAAGGAGCAGCTCGGTGACAACGGTACCTCTTCCTCCCCTCCGCCACTCTATCCGATACTAAAGCCCATCCAGTCGTGCATGACTTTGACTATAGCTTTTCTGAAAACGGCCTCGTGGCCTTCCAGAACGGAGAGCAGATCGGATCCACCGTACGTCCTCCCTTTCTCCTCTCGTCATCCTCTTCTCATCACCAAAGTAGAGTCTTCGAGACAAGTACTCCAATGCACAGCTGAACAAGTTCGTCAACTATGTCCTCCACTACGTAGCCGACCTCGATATTCCCATCAAACGGTACGTCTCTCTTCTCTTGTCTCCCAACCTACCTAACACATTTGCAGAGGCACGTTTGTCGAGTTTCGCATGGGTATGATCAACGTCTCCCCTATCGGTCGCAACTGTTCTCAAGAAGAGCGAGATGAATTCGAACGCTTCGACCTGGAGCACAATATCCGCCAAACGTTTGTCGAAAAGCTCCGACAAGAGTTTGCCGACATGGACCTGACCTTTTCCATCGGCGGACAGATCTCGTTCGACGTCTTCCCTCGCGGATGGGACAAGACCTTTTGCCTCCGCTACCTCCCGTCGTCCGACTACGACGAAATCCACTTCTTTGGCGACAAGACGCACCCAGGCGGGAACGACCACGAGATCTTTACGCACGAACGCACGATCGGACACACCGTCACGAGTCCACAAGACACGCTCGCTCAACTCGAAAAGCTCTTTCCATAGCACAAAAGACAAGTGAAAATCTACTCTAGCAATTCCTCTCCATCTACGTTAGCCATCGGGTCTTCCCCTCTTCTCTTGGTCAGCTTATACGCCTCCATCTCCTCTGCATCCACCTCGTACGTCCCGCGAGCATTGTACTTGCGCTTTCGCTCATCCGTCTCATCCGCCTTCCTCGCTCGCTTTAGTGCCTTCCGGAGTTTCTTATCATCTAGCTCTGGCGCGACGTTCTCCCCATACATCTCACTCCTCTTGGTCACGACCGACGCAGCGTCGTCCGTCGACTCTTTCACAGGGAGCATCTCCCGTGCCTCCACCTGTCGACTAGCTGCCTCCACGACGGCTCTCTTGCCCTCTTCCCCCGTGCAATAGCTATTCCGGACGCTCGAGTGGCAGCACTTGTATCCCCACAAGCCACTCTTCCGATCAAAGAACGAGCCCCAGACGCTCGAGTGGTTGTTCTCCAGCACATCCTCCACGTACTTGCTCCTCGCCACAGCCTTTTCTCCTCCGCCAGCCACTCGACCGTCCTTGGTGTACTCGACATACTGCTCCGACTGGCCTAGCGCCGGCGCCTGTCCCAGATGCTCCTGTCCGCCATACTTGTCCAAGATCCGCCGCTTCCGCTCCTCCTCCAGCCGCTGCTTCTTCTCTTCGAACTGCTTCTGAAGAAACTCGGCTTGACTCGGATCCGCCAGTGGATGCAGCTCACTCCCGCTCTGCCGATGCGCTTCCCACGCAAACATTTGCATCTGGGCTAAGCGACCAGAGTCGCCTGTGTGCCGCACCACATTGTCTCCAGCAAACGTCGTGTCTTCCGGTGCGAGCTCCGGGTTCGGATTCTCACGCATCGAACGCGTCTTCGGGTCATAGTACGCCGAGTTCGGGTCCAAGTTACGAAGGTACTTGGCCGTGTCCTCTCGAATGCGGAGATTCCGCACCGTCGTCTTCATCTCGGCGCCTCCGACGCCGCCTTGTCTCGCCACGCGCTCCGTAAAGAGCTGGCCTTCCTTGTCTCGAAACTCCTTGTCGCTCGAGTCTGCGTCCGACTCATAGTCTGAGTCCGACAGCGCTTCTTCATGCGCCTTCTGCCCATCCGTCTGCGCCAGTCGCTTCTCCCGACGCTTCGACTCGATCCGGTCGTAGCGCTTGATCGTCTGTTCATGGTCCTTCGGGTCGTACCCGAGCCACTGGTCTCGCTTCGCATCAAACGCGAGCTTACCATACCTCTCCGATCGCACATCCACACCTTCTTCCTCCTCCACAATGTTCCGATTCGTCTTCCACGCACCGACTTTCCGCGGTCGTTCGACACATTCCGTCGCTTTATGCGTCGTGGCGCCACAATTCTTACAAGCGCCTTTCTTCCACTTGCGACGAGAAGTATCGACTTTCGACGTCGGACGATGGCGCGCATGGAGCTCGTCGGCTTCGTGGATCGATAAGAGGTGCGACGACTTTTGAAGGCTCTGATGCTTGAGCGACGGCCCAGAGTCGCCGAGATACCACGGACGCTTACTAATGTACTCTGGGTTGTGCGGATTGATCAGGTTGCCCTCCGCATCCTTCTCCGGCGGCAGCGTCCCGTTCTTCCGAGCTTCCTCCACCTCCTTGGCTCGACGTCGATCCCCCATTTTGCTACTTGGCCAACGAGTTGCTATTCTGCGACTCGACTATTTCGTACGGATTAGAGACGAAATAGATGGTGTTGACATAGAATGCCACCCACGACAAGTAAGGGCGGAAGGCTGCTGTCAGCGACAAAGGATAGTAGACGATGGAGGCTACTTTGTCAGCTTTCTAGTGTTGGCGAGTGCATGTCGATTGAGGATGTGCTAGTAGATGAACCTACAAGGTGTCAAAGGCCAATGAGACCCTGTGTCCTGCTGAAACTGATTTTCTTTCGTACATCCAGTTCCACCATCACTCCCTTCCTCTCCATCCTCCAACTGAATTTTATTCACCTTCATGTCTCCATTTCCCGCTCTCACACACTTTGGCGCGCTTGGACGTCGATTTCTTTGTCCTCGCTGCCCTTTTCGAGTCAATTCTTTCCTAATCCGTACGCATTAGCTAAAGCCAGCGTAAAAGTGTCACAGGGTGCCACTCGCCGCTCTTCGTTCCGCAAGTCGAGAGCGCGGTCGGTGGACGACAAGATAAGGACACGTCACGCCAGAAGGAGAGCTGCTGCATTCACCACTAGCTACAAGACACTCGAGTCCGACCAGACGCTCCTTCGAACCACACCAAGAGGCTCGAGCCAGCCCTCTCGGCGCACGCGCCCTCCCCACCGACGTCCACGGACAGGATGAACCAGGACCTTATGGTCGTGCTCAGTATGCGCAGGAAGGAGATGGCGTTCCAGGAAATAGGTTCTCCGGCCAACGCCCAGCCGAGGAACACGTCCAACGCACTCGGACAGTCCTCGTACTCGCCCCTCGCCATCAGTCAGTCGCCGCCCTCGGACGCCGCCGGGCTCGACTACTACGGCGCAGCTTGGCACTGGATCACCCACGCATGCCACCACTTTGCTCTACAACGACAGACAGCCCACTTTGCCTTGCAGTACGCACACGCGCTACTGCGCAAGTGGGGCGGACCACAGCCGCCGTCCCAGCGACGTCGAGGCAGCGCACCCGTCTACGCTGCGTCTGGCGCCACGTCCATGCGCTCGTACGACGCATCCGTCTGGGCGCTCCCGCCGGAGCACCAGGTGCGCCAAGTCGCAACGGTTTGCGTCTTCATGGCCGCCAAGATCGAGGAGGTGCATCCGCCCAAAGCAGCCGAAGTCACGGCCTACCTGGCCAACGCCAGCGACCACGCCAACTACGCGACCAACTGGCTCATCACGAAGGAGCTCGAGTTCGCGCAGGAGCTTAAGTGGCAGTTCCACCCGCCATCTCCGTACGGATGGCTGCTCTTCCTCCTGTCCGGCCACGCGCCAGGACACGCCATGCTCACCATGGCCGACTTTATCGACGCGGAGCGGAATCCGAGTGGCACCAAAGAGCTCCTGGAGCACGCCGTGCAGCTCCTTGACACAGCCCTGCTGGATGCCCACGCGCCAGACTACCTCCCGAGCGTCCTCGCCGGCGCCTGTCTGCTCCTCGTGGACTCGAGTCTCGACCTCAACTTTGTTGCGCAGTTTCTCCAGCTAGAACCGTCTGTCCTGTGGGACTGCCGTCGCTGGCTGCACCACACGACGTCGACGAGAGGGAACGCGCAGGTGCACTGGCCTGGAGCGTCCTATGGGTACGCCGACCAGCAGCACCGCCAGCGGTGGAGCAAGGTCGCCGAGGAAGAGCACTTGTTCATCCAGTCGGTCGTGGCTGTGCCACCGCATCTGATGGAACAAGTGCTCGGACAGGATCAACCGGCGTACGCCCGGCCGATGTCGCTCGACTACTCGTCCCAGGCATACGTGTCTGGTCACGACGCGTGGTCGCCGTACTACATGCGTTCGTTCGAACCGATGATGGCGCCCATGCCGATGATGGAGCCGTCTCCTTCGTACGCCGAGAGCCAGGAGACGCACGGCGACTGGCTGTGGTACGGTCATCCTCCCAGTCACCACTCGCAGCACGTGTACGATCCGGAGCCCATCGCGCCGGACGTCCATGTGTACCACTACAAGTACGGCTGGAACGGAAAGGAGGGAGGGAACTTTGCGTCGGACCCGGCGTTCAACCCGACGCATGCTCCCCACTTTGCCTAGTGGGAAAAGCAGGAAATGTACAGACGAGAGGTGCATGAAATACTCGAAAAAGGAAACAAAAAGCACAAGACGACCACTTGTCACGACGGACGAGTGCGACAAAAAGATAAAAAAGACACACTTTCAAAGGCATTCGAATCGCTTGGCGGTTCTTTCAACACGACACGATCTGCACCTTTTCGGCAGGACATTTCGTCCTTGGACAAACTACTTTCTTTCTTTCTCTTCTTTCGTGGACGCTTTTCCAAAGTGACCGCTTTCAAAAAAAAATCAAGAGACGCAGGTCGTTTGATATTCCAATACACTTCCTTTCCTTTCTCTTGACTAAGGTCTCTACATGACTTGCGGCGTCTCGAACGCAGGAGACACACCCAACTTGGTGCGCTTCTTGCACCAGAAGGATCCGCCCTGGAATATACTCGACAGCTTACTTGCGTCGAACTTGGCCTTCTCTCGACGCTTCTCTTCCTGCAGGCGCTCCTGTTCCTCCTGCTGCTGCTTTTGACGCGCTCGTTTTGCCTCTTCCGCCTCCACTCGCCGTCGCTTGCGTCGACTCCGGCGCTCAGCTTCTCGAATGGCGTCGTCCGTGGCAGCCACGGCCGTCCGTCGACGCTTCTGGCTCTCCTCCTCCCGCTTGGCTCGTTTCCGACGCTTCTCCTCCGCCTTGCGCTCTGCCTTGGCCGGTCCCTTGGCGGAGGATACGTTGAGCTTAATGCGAGGGACGATCACATCGTCGTCCACTGGTTTCTTGGCGGTACTCTCCGGCGCATCCTTGGTCTCTGGCGTTTTGGTCTTGCGCTCAGGAGACTTTTCCGGCGTCTTGACGCTCTCCGTCTTCCTCGCCTTCTTCGCACTACCTCCGTCATCTGGCGCCGGTCGCTTCCGCGTCGACCAGTCGTCTCCGTTCAACTTTCTCCGATGCAGTTTTTCCATGACATCGAGCGTCATCTCCCCGAGCAAGTCTTCCGCTAGATGCTTCATGTGCATGGCGAGAGCATACACCGTTTCCTCTCCTCTGTCCTTGTCTGCCTGGTTGTACTGGATGGCGTTGTCAAACGTCCGACGGATATCCAGGATGAACTGATCGTGCGTCTCGTACTGCCCAGCCTGGAGCTTGGTGGCAACCGTCTGGAGGTCCATCGGGTGCTTGATCATGTCAAAGTAGTCCTTCGAGAGCCCTGGGAAGAGCTCCTGCACAGGCTTCCGGAACGGCCAGCACTTCTTCTCGTTTTTTTGACTCGTCAGCGCCCGAAGGACGCGATGACACTCCCTCGTCTTGGCTTCCACATCCACGTCCGCCACCTGCTTCTCCCGCTCTTGCCTCAGCTGCCTCCTCTTCTCCTTGTACTCTTCGCTCTCGGGGAAGAGCTGCGGCTGATGCTCGGCACAAAGCGACGTAAAGTACCACTCGAGGTGCTTGGACATGTTCCGGACGTGCTCCGAAGCTTCGTCGTCGGCAGAGTTAAAGGTGACGGCATTCTCAAAGATGAGCTTTCCCTTCCGAACGAACTCTTCTGGCGACAACGAGTGGGCTTCCAGTTGCTCCCCGAGCGTCCGAAGGTCCATGGGCTCGGACACGAAGCGAGCGTACTCGTCCATGAGTTGCGGAAAGGCTTCGACCAGAGGCTTGTCAAAGTGGAGCTTGCCTACCTCATCAATCTTCTTCAGGCGGTCCAGAATGCGCTTGGACGCAGACTCCCACTTGCTCAAGTCCGTCTTCTTCCCGCTCTTCTTGGACGTCTTCCGACTCGAGTTCACACCCGACGGACGACTCTTGCCGCTCTTGGTCGCCACTCGACTTGGGGCAGGAGCTGCCGGAGGAGGCTGTTCCGCTTTTAAAGGAGCTTCCGTCTTTGGAGGAGCTTCTACCTTCGGAGGAGCTTCCGCCTTTGGAGGCGGAGGAGCTTGTGCTTTGACCTCCACCTTGGGCTCCACCTTAACTGGAGCAGACTTGGCCTCCTCTTCCTTCTTCTGCCTCTCCCTCTCCCTCTTGTCCTTTTCCTTCTTCTCCTTCTTCCGCTCCCGTTTTTCCTGCTTTCGCCTCTTCCTCTCGGCTCTTTCCCTCGCCTTGGCGTCCTTCTCTTCCGCCTTGTCTGCTACAGGAGCAGGAGGCTTCTCTTTCTCCACTGGCCTGTCCTCCGTGGGCTTGCTCTTGTCGGCCGTCTGCTCCGGCAGCGTCGTCGGGCCAGTCGAGTTGGCTCGATGCGCCAGGCGAGTGTCGTAAAGCTTGCTAAAGTAGTCTCGTAGGCTCGTGGCCATGGCTCGAATGTCGGCGCACTGGACTGGGTCGCTGTTGTACTTGAGGCAGTTGGAGAAGATCAGGTGGACGTCGGCACTGAATTCATCGACGCTGTGATACCTTTCATTCCGGAGCTTCTTGTCGATTGTCGCGAGGTCCATGGGCTCCTGGACGATCGTCAGGTAGTCCGAGTACTTGCTCACGTCCACCGCCTGCTCGAACGGAGCTGCCGTGCGAATGTCCACGCCCTGGTAGCCCTTCATCTTGTGCTTCTTGAGCATCCCCACCACCTCCCTACACGCGTCTCGCCAGCTCATCTTGTCCATCGAGCTCTTGCCCTTCTCCTCTCGCGCCTCTGGCTTATGACTAGCGGAAGAGGAAGAGGAGGAGGCAGATGACAGAGTGCTCGCGTGACGAGCCTTCTTGCTCGCCTTCTCCACCAGCGTCTCGTCAAACCTCTTGGCCGTCTCCTCCTTGAGCTTCCGAATCAGCGTCTTGGCAGAGTCGCAGTACGTCTGGCCTCCGGGGATATCTCGCCAGTACCGGATGCAGTTGTCAAACGTCAGCCGTGTGTCGTTGACGAACTGCCGAGCGCTGCGGTACTGGCCTAGGTGCAGTCTAGTCGAGACGGTCCCGAGGTCCATGGGCTCCGTCACCTTGTCATAGTACCCATACGGGATCTGGTCCGGAGAATCGTAGTACGTCTCGATCGGGTACTTGAACCACTGCGCCGTCTCCTGCCCGTCGGTCCGGACGCCGAGGATGGCATCTAATACGCTCTGGCACTCCCACCGCTTCCGGATGCCAGGCCAGCTGCCTCCGATCTTGGCCAACTCCACCTCAAACACCTTCATGAGCTTGAGCGCGTGGCTGCGCATGGTCTGACTGACCACGACGTCGCTGTTGTAGACGAGGCAGTTGGAGAACACCAGGCGGACGTCGAATGCGAAGGAGTCCAAGTCGACGTACCCTCCGTTCGTCAGCTTCTTCTGGACGCCGTACAGGTGCATGCGGCGAGGGACCTTGACGCGGTAGTCTGGAAAGTAGTTGAGGTCCACTGGCTGCAAGAATGGGAGCGCAGGAGACGCGTTTCCGTCGCGATACTTGATCACTTTCATCAGCACAGACATGCAGTCCTTCTTTTCCTTCTCCGACATGCTCTTCTTCTCGACGGTAGCAGGAGCTTCTTCCGGCGGAGGCTGGCGGTGTCTGCTCTTCTTGTCCTTCTTGTGCTTCTTACGCTTCTCTCGACGATCTTCACTCGCACCCGCTGCCTCGCTCTCACCTGCAGCTGATGCGTCCTGCTTCCGTCCATCCTCCTCCTTGAGCACCGAGTCCAACGACTTGGCGTACTCGGTCTCGAACAGATTTAAGAGGTACTGGGCGGCGTCATACACGGAGCCCTTGATGCCCTTGTCCGCCTCATTGTACGTAAGAGCGTTCTGGAAGACCAGCCGGACGTCTCGCGCGAACTTTTCGTGCGATTTGAAGCGACAGCGAGATGGCTTGGTCCCTAAATTCTTCCGGACCGTCCCGAGGTCCATCGGCTTCTTGATCACGTCTGCATAGTCCGCCAGACCGGTCACTGGCTGCATGAACACCCACGACCATTTGTCCTGGATCTCCTTGTTCGTAAGCTTCGTCAGCAGACGCACGCACTCGGCGTGCTCTCGCTCCGTGATCATTCCGAGACGTGTCTGCCGCCGCTTTTGTTTGGATACTTTTGTATTTTATTTCTATTCCTAGGTCGATTTTAAACAACTTTCCTATAAAGCTCGACATTTGGTCGATGATTGGAATCGATCTCCTCGAAAGCTTTTCATGGATATAGGAGCAAAGTGTCAATTTCCGTCTCTAGAACGTTCTCCCGATATGCCATCCTTTCTTGATCAAGAGATAGAACACGACTTGATGATTTAGCCACACTTCAGTTGCTATTTAACTCTCGTACTACCCGAGTGAAAAAAGGAGACTATACGCTAGGCAGTGGATGACTACACTCATCAATTAATGTGCTGGTTCCGTACTGAATAAACCTTCACAACAGTTTTTAGTCTTACTCTAACCTCGCCTTCTGGTAGCTAGCACTATCCCATACAAGCGAAAGTGCTCTTGCTACCACATTCTCATTTACAACAAGTCTTTTACATTCCTTTAACTCTGTGATGATGCAACGCTCTATAGCTCTTTTCTTGGATTTCTCAAGCGTTTCCATCTTGGATGGCCATCTCATTTCTGACCGAATCCGATGTCCATGAAATGCATGCATCTTATCATTTTACTTTCTTCCAATGGCCCTAATCTACTCTAGCTTGCTCGCTGTGAAGACCAATTCGAGTATAAATCCTAGACAGACTACTTCGTCGTTGCAAAGGTGGAAGTATATGTACAGTTTGTTACAATATGTCTACCCTTGGAGCCCATCGGAGGTGGACTCAACCATTCCGAAAAATGGTGATGTGCATGATCGGTCTCTGCTGAGCCTTTCGACTGGATAGATACCGCGAGTGTGTTTCAGAGTACCCGATGTTGAAATGGGCGGTTCTTATTGATGACTACTCTCTGGGGCGGAGCTCTGATCAGCAAGTCCATTTATGGACTGCGATCCCGAATTTCCTTCCGGATCCAGTGAAATACTTTCAACCATATTCTCCATTCAAGATGCCGGTACGACACCTTGATCTGGATGGCTCGACCATAGTCCTAGACAATGACTTTGTTTGATTTTTGTATTGAAATGAGGCAAATTGATTTAGAGTTACTTTCGAGATCTCAAATGCCTCATAGCATACGCTAATCGCATGACAGTCTACCGGCCCTGCCGTTCAGGAATGCTTCATAGGTTTCCACCATTGTGGATGATGGTAGCCTTGGGTCGGTGGCTTGAAGCCACTGATCAATGTCTGCAGAGACGTTTTCAGGTATAGGCAGCAACAAACGTTTGTATAGTTTACGCCATTTAAATTCATAAGGTCAAGACAATAACCTCATCAACGGACGAATATAATTGACTTGACACAGACATATAATGATATAGGATACCGTAAGCTCGAGGGTATTTTCAATGCGTGATGGAGCAGAGTTGCCAACAAATGGTGGTCAAATTCTTGCTCTTCTATAGTTCGTCTTATCGCATGCTACAATTTCCATCAATACGGTTGCTACAGGAAGGAAGCTAATGGGGCGCAGTTTTATCGTCTCTTAGAGACAATTCCAAGCTCGACGTAGTCTATTTCAATCACTTGTGTTCACCAAATTTTGATGGGGTAGAACCCGACCATGGACACTTTCCAACTAGGCAAGAGATTGGTCGCATCAGAAACGCCTGCATATTTCAAGTAGTTTATAACGAATCCA
>JAADVB010000240.1:0-26788 GCA_023334545.1 Salisapilia sapeloensis | reverse complement strand
TGTCGAAGCTGAGCCACCGTCGTCGCCAGCTCTTTCTGGAAAGCACTCGAACTCGGTGGCAAGGACGCATTGACAAGGTTGACGGAGCGACGAAAGAGCTCATCAAAGCTTACGCGGTTGGCTTCTGAGCTCATAGTGTCCGATGAAGGTGGTGGAGCACTGGCAGCAGCTTGATCGTCTTCGGTTGGCGTTTAGTGTGCTCTAAATGACCACATGCGCTTATAGAGAGGGTTGACAGACCGCCAAAGGACCAGTACTCCGATCTACTTTATCGTTCGAGTATTTCAAGGCAGGCACATATAATGCATAGGATTTAGAAACTTCGATAAAGAGATAAAGCTTACAAGAAAATTAAGTATTGCACAGGTCAAATGAGGCCTATCGGAGCAGAATTGAAACCGGGCACATACCAAACAGCTTTGCTCGGACTTTATTGAAGAGATATCGTACGATCCGGATTTGACTAGGATAAAGTATACCGTACGCTGTGTGGCCTCTGCGCGCTCAGACGCAAAGAGCACACCGGCGGAACGAAGGAAGAGCGATGCTTAAGCAGTCGACGCAGTCGCTCGGGAAGGCCATTCGGTCCATCGGCCAGCAGCTGGACCGTGTCGGTGCCACCTTTGAAGGAAAGCTCTCTTACACGGAACACTGTACGCACTCTGCTCTCGTCTACTCATGTATTGATGATCACTGACAGCTCGTTTGATCTTGCTCCAGTAAACCCATCGACTCGGGCGGTCAAGAACAGCGGCAAGGCGCCCAAGTTCTCGAACGGCGTCTTTGTAGCTCCCAACGCATCCATCATTGGTGACGTAAAGGTTGGCGAAGGCTCGTCCGTGTGGTACAGCGCCACTGTTCGAGGTATTACTTGGCCTAGGAAAGTGATTATGCAGGGATAATGATTCTATAAAACTAGGCGACGTCAACCACATCACAATTGGGGACTTTTCGAGCGTGCAGGACCAGGCCGTGGTGCACGTTGCCAAAATCCACAACGATATCCCGACGAAGATTGGCAGCCACGTGACGATCGGCCCAGGAGCCATCGTCCACGCGTGCACTATCCACGACAACTGTCTCATTGGTACGGGAGCGCAGGTGCTAGATGGCGTGGAGATCGGTGAAGGCTCGATCGTGACGGCCGGTTCCATCGTGACGCCTGGCAAGAAGATTCCGCCTGGCCAGCTCTGGTCCGGCATCCCGGCTCGCCACCTCCGCGACCTTTCTGCGGACGACAAGGAGTTCGTGAAGCAGTGCGCGATGGAGTACGCGGAGCTGGCTCAGAGCCACGCGGAGGAGTGTGACAAGACGTTCGAGGAGCTCGAGGCGGAGCAGGAGCGTTTCGAGACGCTTCGGGACGTGGGCGTGACGGGTCTGCCGCAGCGCGAGCGTGACAACACGGACAAAGGCATCTTCTTCAAATATTAGATTCCTATGGACAAGAAATACATCGGGCGTAAAGGATGCAAACTGTTTTGATTGTTGATAGATTGTGGCATGCACGCGTTAGTTCTTGGTGACTTCGTTCGTCAGCTTCTCGCCGGCAGAGTACTCGCTAATGTTCTGCATGGTCGTGTGGGCAATGTTGTCCATGGCTTCCTTGGTGAAAAACGCTTGGTGGCCGGTCACGAGCACGTTCGGGAAGGTGAAGAGTCTTGCCAGTCCGTCGTCCGCGATCACTTCGCCCGACCGGTCGCTGTAAAAGTACTCGGCTTCGCCTTCGAACACGTCCAGACCGACGGCTCCGATTTTGTCAGTCTTGAGGCCGTTCACGAGCGCAGGCGTGTCGATCAGTCCGCCTCGACTCGTGTTGATGATCATGACACCGTCCTTCATCTTTTCAATGCTCTCGGCGTTCACGACATGTCGAGTCGAGTCGAAGAGCGGGCAGTGGAGACTGATAATATCTGCTTGTGCCCAGATTTCGTCCTGCGAAACGTACTCGACGCCGTAGCTAACTGCCTCTGGGTTCTGCATGACGTCGTATCCGAGCACTCGGCAGCCAAAGCCCTTGCAGATGCGTGCAAAGAGCGCGCCGATCTTGCCGGTGCCAATGACACCGACCGTCTTGCCGTTAACGTCAAAGCCGAGGAGGCCGGTCAGTCGGAAGTTGAACTCACGCGTTCGGTTGTACGATCGGTGAATCTTGCGGTTGAGGGACATCATGAGCGTGGCAGCGTGCTCGGCGACGGCGTATGGCGAGTAGGCCGGGACACGCATTACAGGCATGTTAAGTTCCTTGGCAACGTCCAGATTGACCATGTCAAATCCAGCACAGCGGAGGAATAGTGCGCGTGTGCCGATCGAGTGCAGTTTCCGCAACGCAGCTTCGTCGGCAGTGTCATTTACGAAGATGACGGCGCCTTCGCAACCTTCGGCCATGGCTGCGGTAGTTTCATTCAATGGCGCCGAGAGGAAGAGGAATTCGTGCTTGTCCGAGATGCCGTCTTGCTTGGCAATTGTGCGCATGGAGTCCATGTCATATGAGTGGGCAGAGAAGAAGGCAATCTTCATGATGTAGTCGAAAGGTGATGTCGGCACTTGGTTGGAAAATGGAAAGTGAGCTGCCGCGTGCTCGGTCGAATCCCTCTAGCTTCAACTTGGATCATACAAAATCCAAGTCAGAAGTGCATAGAAACGCAGGTGGGAAGCATAGATGGGATCCTGCCACCAAGCAGACGAACGTTATCACGCGATGGGTACCGGAGCGCGTTTCCACCCAGTACAAACGGTTTTATTCCAAGATCCTCTGCAGGTGCGTCTGGATGGAGTGTCGAGCTGCGGCAGATAAGATGGCGTAGAAATAGATGGAAATGGTACAAAATAGTCTGTCTGGTTGTTCCTGCATTTTCAGTGGTGACGATGGATGCCTCGGCTCAGGACAAGCAGTCTCTCGCGGTGGTCACGACCAAGAACTTTGTCAGCGGTCTCGTAGGAGGCGGCTGCGAAGCAGTGGCAGGATACCCGCTCGAGACGGTGAAAGCGCGACTGCAGACGCAAAGAAGCAATGCCACTCGTGTCTACACTGGCACATGGGACTGCCTGCGCTCCAGCATTCGAGACGATGGTCTGCTGTCGCTCTACAGAGGCGCCTCCCCTCAACTCTTTCGATCGGCCGTCAGGTATTTCATCCTTCCATATTCTAGATGAAAGGCATTCTGATGACCAACCGTCCGTAGCGCTTCCATCCTCTTCGGGCTCATGGGCCAGTACCGATACTTTTACAACACGTACGTCTTCGACAATAAGCCAACGCTAGGTCTCATTGGGGCAGGCATGTCCACTGGATTCACTGAAGGTTTCTTGTACACCCCATTCGAGGTTGTCAAAGTACGAATGCAGACGCAGTTCGGCAAAGGCATAAGCAATTGGGACTGCGTGCGTGACATTCGGAAACACTCTGGCCTGCGAGGACTCTACCGAGGTCTCGGCCCGACGGCCGGCCGAGAGATGGTCGGAAACACAGCCTATTTTATGGCGTATGAGACACCCAAGGAACTGTTGCTAAGGGCGTTCGTGGACAATCGACAGTTAACGCCAGAGCAGGAGCTCACTCGATCATATGCAGCCATCGCAACTGCCGGTGGATGTGCTGGGTTTGTGTACTGGCTGGCTATCTATCCCATCGACACGGTGAAGAGCGTGATGCAGGCCGACCGACTGGACAAACCAAGGTACAGCAGTGTGTTCGACTGCACGCGGCAGGTGTATAGAGAGGGAGGCCTGGGACGATTTTACCGAGGCATCTCGTCTTCCCTCATCCGGGCGTTCCCAGCCAACGCCATCACATTCGTAGCGTTCGAGACGACGCTCAGTTTCCTCAATAAGCTTTTTTGACTCGATGCAAGTAAAGAGACGAACATAGAGTGCATTATTCCTACCCTGTCTATTCATTTGGCCTAGTACAATAGCAGCTTGGTCTTGTTCGCTCGAAGACGAGGGAGCAGGTAGTAGTGCAGAATGTCCGAGACCTCTGGTGCGGTGTCGTTCAGGTCGAGGATCGTCAGGGTCTTCTTGTCCCGAGCCATGTCGAGGATGACGTGGGACGTGTGCTGCAAGGACAGAGCTTCCGTCTCCAGCAGCTTCTTGACTCGACCAGGCGTCCCCACTGCGATCGGGTGGTACATCTGGAGCGCTTCCTTTTGTTCCGACACTTTGAGATGCTTCCCGAAGAGTTTTGCTATTTTGCACTTGAATGCGCTTAACGGTCTAGGAGGAAAGTTGTTAGTTCACGATATCATTGATACCAGAAGCAACGTACTTGATGATCTCCGTGGCACGTACGGCTGACGAACACAGGATGAGAAAGTAAGGACTTCGGTCCTTCTTGATACCTTTGCCGTAAAAATCATTCTTCCAGCTCGGACGCACGTGACGTATATACAGAGGGAGTTGGTCTAAATTGTGCTTTCCAAGGCCAGTCGGCACAACGAAATGGGACTCTATCCAAGACGATTAGTTCTTGGTACACGAGGGCATGTAGGAAATAGGCAACCTTCGAGTCCTTCAGATGCTTCCAAGATGGTTAATTGGCCACCTCGATTCTTGATGTAGGCTTTGTTCACAATCTCAAAGTGCTCTGCTGGCGTCATCTTCTGGAGCCCTTTGTCATTCGACTATTCCATCCAGCAACGGTGAGAGATTGTACGAAGTGACCTATGTATGCTCAAATACCTTGACAGAGTTAGCGGGGCTGGTCTTTTGCTTTTTGCTGGACGAAGGAGCTTCATCATCCGAAGGCATGTCCTCGTCCTCGCCAGCATCGCGTGAGCGCTTGGCAGTTGCTAGCTCCACGTCCTGGTCCTCCATAAATTCATCTTCGCTCCCAGCAGAAACTACGCTTTCATTGTCGGAAATCTGGACGTCTTCAGCTTCCCAGTTCTGCTCCAACTCATCGTCATTTACTGCCTTCGAGGTCATCGCTGCACTCATCGACTTCTGTCCAAGTTTCGTGTCCAGCAGTCTGTCTTGTATAATTAAGCCCAATATACTTTAAAGTAAAGTGAAGTATAAAGCGCTGGTATTATGGGCCGGTGTAGACTCGGTCTTCAAGCCCACTTCAATGACATTTCCAATCGCTTGGAGAGGACAGTAGTCGGAAGTCGTGTTGCCATGCCAAGTGTAGCACGACGGATAGACAGCAATCGGTGTTCCTACGTGCAGATATCCCGGTGTGGTTGTTTGTGTGACGTCCAGTGTAAACACTGAACCTCGAACTGCTATTGATCTGCTTGTACCATCGAAGTGCTTTCGATGATGTGCATCTGTGCAACTTATTTAGTTTAGCCTTCAAAAACTAGGACACACTTCTGATCAATGCATACAGCCAGCTCCAAGATTTGCGACTGCAAATACTGTTCTTACAGCGCGAACCATCTTTGGTCTAATTGAGGGGAAGTCTTATGTTGGATTTAGCTCAAATGGCATTACCAAAAGCTAACACTTTGCGTAATCTCATTCCAAGAACAAAATTGATTCGCGTGGGATGATTTGCTATATTTGTGTGTCCAATTAATCATTATGCACTCATTTACAGAATGTGATAGTGACAACAACTTTCTCTCATGTACTTCTTTGTATCTCTTGCTTCACACTGTAGCCACATACAGAAGACACATCTTTTTGTTTCACTTACTATATACATCCTTCCGAGCTGTCGTTATAGACAACAAGATCAGTGAACAATATTTTGTCATTGACATGCAATACCTTTTCGTATATGGCTCAGAAGTAAAATATTAGAAACTTGGATCGAGCAGCCCAAGATGGAGTACCTGGTAGCATATCTACATGCTATATTCCTGCCATTGCTGCCTAATTGCTAGTGAGCCGTACTTGGGCGTTAGCTTTGCCCAGAAATATTCGTAAGCATCATATAATTACATGGCGATATGCTTGCATTATATTTTGTACATCACAAGGCGACATCCCTTTGTTTTATTCATCCTGATCCACAACAGCTATAGTAGCATACGCTCTTTAAGCAATTTGAACACAACCACAACTCAAGGAACACATACGTCGTTAAAACAAATAAGTGCTTAGCAGTCCGGCAATTAGCTAGATGCCTCCTCAGCAGCATCGGAACCAACTATCAGTTCTAAGACTTCTTTGACTTTTCTTTTCTGGGCTTTCACTGTTGCGACATCACCACCCGTTATTCTCCCGATCATGTCTTGGGTCAGATCCTTTGAGTTGATCGAGAATGCCAAACGAAGCATCTCCAAGTATTCTTCATGCCTTTGACGACGATGCTTATCAGTACGGATGGACTTATTTCGCTTTTTGGCACCAGCTTCTGCACGCACTCTGTACTCGAGTAGCTCTGCATCGGTAAGTGTTCGCTTCGTTGTGTCGTATTTGTCCTTTAATAGCTTCAACTCCCAGAGTTCACTGTCGGATAGGGATCCAAGTTCACGGCGCATCTTCTTAAAATTACTGATCTTGATCAAATCTTCGCCCGTTTTTCTCGCTACACGACGGTCATCAGACTTTCCAGCATTTCGAAGACGTTTTCTATCACCGGCATGCGTTGCTTTAGCTGTCGTGCAGGGAGCTCGAGTTGCAGGGCCCTTGAAGGAATCAATGAACGCGTCAATATCTGGTTTTTTGGGTCGAATGTCGTCTGCCGCTTCATTGATCTCCCGCTCCATTTGCTCCAAATACCCCTCCCATTCTGATTTAACATACAAAAGCGCATTGTCCGAGGTATCTGGGTACAGTACGCTCGGCTGCAGTGTCCAGGACGGTCTAGACGATTGAAAATCGAGCTCAATTCCGAACGCACGTGCAACTTGGCGAAGTTCCGCCATGAGTGCTTCGCATCGATTTACCCTGCGCTCTAGTGTTTGGTAGGCTGGACTTGCTTTGAACACGGCGACATTGTCTTCGTAGCTTGGCAAGTATTCATAGTTTGACCCTAGAAGCAAAACATTTTGAGCCTTTTCCTCGTCGCTGTTGCTGTTGAAGAGAAGAGTGCTTTCATCGTTTTCATTATTTTCGACTTCAACATCATCCTCATCATGCGAACGGTTTCCTGTGGCTTCCTTCGTCTTTTGCATCTCGTTCGTGGCATTATTGAAGGCATAGTCAGCCATGTAATCTTGGCCTTTCAGCGCTTCCTGTTCATCCTTCCTGTGATTATTCTGCCACGTTAGATACCACGATCGTACAGAGTAATGTGGAATGCCAGTGACTTCGGCAATAAGCTGGTACGAAGCTGGATCCTCGCAAGTGCGCAACTTGTGAATATGCTCCATCAGTCGATCTTTCCCCGCTGGTGTTAGCGTGCCACCATAGCGCCATCGTTTCTTGGCTCGATTTTCTTTCGCCAGTTTCTTGTAGCTGTCCCGTGCTTTGCGTACCTGGAGAGGACTTCTCTTGTTAGCCTGGCTTAGAAAGTAATCTTCAAGCTCAGCAGCGCGCGTCTTGGCATCGTCTTGAGAAGGACTCAGGATAATATCCAGTGCTTTCTTCAAGGATGCAGCTGGCGTAAATAAGCGCATGAGCTCCGGATATACTTCTCTTAGCTTAGCACCGTGTTCAATGAACTGACTGTAGTCCATTGTGCCTTCCTTTACAGGCACGATCTCGGTAAGTACCTTTCGCTAAATTTGATCTCGCGTAGACTGAAGACTGGGCAGCGTACCTTAGCGAATCAAGCACATTTAGTCTCACGCCGAAGTTTTGTGGTGTCTACTTCCCATCTAGTCCGTCAGAAGCAAGCACCAGGTAGTCTTGTCTGTCAATCAGAACAACCTCGTATGTCATCTCGTATATTCGTTGTACAAAACAGCACTTCAAGTCCAGCTTACATTAAGATCTCTCCCCTGAAACTCCCGTACTATAGCATTAAAAAGTTTGGTGATATGGTGTCGACGAAGATAGAGTTGAAGTCTAAAAAGTTGAGGTTACCGCAAAGGCGTCATTTGATTGGCGCAATGAGTAATGACCCATACACGGTACTAACGGATAAAAAAGTAATCAAAGTGCTTCGGACAAGCAAGCGAAGTGATGATCAGGAATTAGTTTATAGTTCGTCGGGAAGTGCTTCAATTCATTGCGTCTTTTACGAGTTTCTGTGCATTTTATGATCCATAAGAGGTGTGCTGCCCAAGACAAGGGAAAGTATGAAGTTGGGTGCTTTATAAGCATCGAAGCAGAGTAGCGATCTTTGTTTTTTCTTGATCGCATGCTAGGTTTCTTTAAAAGCTTCAATTGATTTAAAAAGCAGGGTTTCTTTAAACTGCACTTGGAATCCAGTGCAGAATCGTTCTGCCGTGAAAGACCGCTATCTGCATATGCTCAATGCATTGAACGATATAGCCTTTTCAGATACAAGATACTGCAGAAGTGGTAAAGTATACGAGCGCAAGTGAGATGAGAACGTTTAAGCTTCTTACGACTAACTACAGGAAGACTTGTTCGAATCTATAAATGGGGTAAAAGGTCGACCTATCTCGCTTAGACTGGATTTGTCCAAGTAAATACATACTGCTTCTCGCTTCCGTGATCAGGTTACAGCATGGCCGTTCGATTCGTCGACACCAAGTCTGACAAGTCGAGAGGATCTCCAACAGTGCTTTCCGCATCTTGCGGAGCTGTTTGAACGACCACGTGGGATGCCTGTAAATCCGAGAAGGAGTCTTCATCTTCGCGGGTGTAGAGATGCTGCGATCGTGGTGGGTTCTTCTTGCGACCACTTGCGTTCGAGCGCCATCCCCATGCGTCTCCATTGCTACTTGGGTGCTGGCCAAGATAGGCAGGCTGGCTTTGGGCTGAATGAGATGGACCATTGTGCATGCCACTAAGTCTCCGACTTGAACCCTTATCGAACATGGAAGCATGATCATGCCCTGACGAATCATTACCGTAGATGACGCTATTCTCCATCGGCTGGTTACGCGTGGAGTGCTGCAGGTAAAACTGCGTCTGATGGTCGTCCCCAGACCTTGAAGTGCCAGGGTAGAATGTGGCGGAGTTCAACTCGGTTGAGCTAGGTACTCTCGGATTGAGGAACGCGCTAGGGCGAGGGGGTGGCATTCGAACTGTACTTGCTAAAGAGTTGTCGCGAAGCAAAGATGGGTTGCCTTCGTTGCCGAGCACCGCGAATTCGTCTTCGTCGTCCATTGTGCTTCCTGCGAGGTGGCCGGGCTCTGGGAACTTGTGCGAAGTTTTCTCGGGGCCACTGCCGGAGCGTCTGGACATGACACAGAATCCAACGATCGCGACAGCGATCAGGACGATACAGACGACGACGATGATAGCGATGACTTCGGTCGAAAGACCACCGCCGTCCGAGTTGTCGCTATCGGAACTATTCGAAGCGGACGTCTCGGTTGACACCCGCTCCTTGACCGTCACCGAGGAGTAGACTGCGTAGTCGTATCTGTCTTTAGTCGCATCTTCGCCTGGAAGCACTATGTGTGCAATGATGAGGTACTCTCCTTCCTGACCAAAAGTAACTTTGTCCTGTGAGAAGGTGACAGCATGGTTACTAGTGCTAAAGTTCCCAGACTGGGGCCGCGAGCCCGCCGGCTTGGTAGTCAGCTCCGGTGTGTTCTGTATGACGTCACAGGGACTATTGGCATCGCACGATTGCACGAATGCCTTGACGATCTGCACGGTGTCCGATGAGAACCTGTCTTCCGTCGTGTACGTCTCGTTCAGATTAAAGTCGTTGTCTTCCAGATCACCGTCCGCATCCGTCTGCAGCGTAGCTTCCCACCTGACTGTGAGCGCTTGATCTACAAAGACGGACGAGTCGGACAAGTCCATGGCCATTTGGACCGGACAGTCCTTCCCGGACGCTGTCTGGATTTTCGTGGTAGAGCTCAAGGATGAGGCGTAGACGGATAGGTCCGTTTTCCAGCAGTAAGTCGTGTCTCCATCGGACGTAAAAGCTATTCTCAGAAGAATAAGAATGGAGACAATGCGACTTGACAGGATAGTGGGTACCTTGCTGACGGGCTGCTACGAGCGACGGGATGATTGACAGGAAAACAGCGATGAGGCAGAGCTTCCACTGGGGGAAGCGGTACTGTCGATGCCTTCCCATCGCTTCGAATTGAAAAATAAAGGCTCACGAGACAGAACCTCTGGCGTAAGTAAGAAGGAGATTCTGACCCATGTCGTGCCCGCAACACCCGTTTCGCATTCGCGACAAGACAACGAGTCGGTACGAGTTGATTCATCGACCAACAAAGACCAAGCCCCTTGTTACACCACCGTCCGCCACATGCACGATGAGGTGTCAAATGATGAAGTAGCATAAAGTTTGTATTTCTCACAGTTCAATGTCACTATCCGTGCGTTTCGGCCGATTGCTTTCCCGCATGCCTCCACTAGCTTCAGAGTAGGTACCAAGAGATTGGCCTGGCTTGGTGTGGTTTGAATCCAAAACGTTGGATGATGCCATGGCGTTCGAGTTGGCAGAGTCGTTCGTGTTGTAAGGGCCTTGGCTCGGTCCTCCCCACGCGCTCTGGAAAGCAGACGAGTTCGTGTCCACGGTATGCGCTGACGGATAGCCGTATCCGCCATCCTTGGCAGTTCCTTGCATTGCTTCGTCGTAGGCAGGTGGCGGAACGTAGTTGTTATTCGGATCGGATCGCTTCCGTCTACGCAGAACAAAGACAGCGACGACGAGCGCAGCGACAGCGACGACGCACGCGACGATGATGCCGGCCAAGGCGCCTGTGGACAGTCCGCTCTCGTCGTCTTCTTCTGCTGTGTCGACAGTGGCGCTGGCAGTGGGTTCTGGCGTAGTCTCCGACGGTTTCGCACTCTTGGGTTCAACCAATAGCTTGGTATAGACCGCGTAGGCGTACTGGCGGGATTTGTTGCTCGCATCAGGCGTGATGATGTGCGCTAGTACAGAGTAGTGTCCTGGGTTGGTGTACAAAAGCACGTCTTCAAAGTCAGACCCGTCCGACGTCATGTTGGCAATCTTGTTCGAGGTCTTGTCTTCGAGCTCTTCTCCGTCTTCGAACGGGTCGCATCCGGTGCCCAGGATGCACGAGTGGATGTTGGAGTGGACGATCTGCGCTACTCTGCCCTTGGAGTCTTTCCCGTACGAGAGTTTGGTCTGATTAAGTTCCTTGGACGGGTCAAAGTCTGCTTGGACGGTCCACTTGACCTTGACCGAGTCAAAGGCGTACATGGTGTCATTAGACAGCTCGACCGTCATGACCATAGGACAATCGTCGCCTTCGTGCATGGACAGCTTGTCGGATTGTGATAGCTCGCTGACGCTCGGCGGCTGATCAATGTGCCAGCAGTACGTATACTTGCCATCGGCCGTCGGATTGGACTGTAGCCCATTGACGGATACAGCAAGCAGGCCAAATACAGTGAAAAGCGGTAGAAGAGGCTGCATGGGCGTTGTGGGGAGGAAGGCCGAGTGGTGACTGATGGCTTATGTCCCTCTCAAGTCAGTTGTGGGTGGGTTCAACCCACCTGCGTCTTCTCTTCCGTTAGGTACAGAAACCTGTCATTTTTAATACAACAAGCAACCACGTTGGCAAGATACCTCAGATTTCCTTAGTTTAGCAATGTCAATTTCTCTCATGCAGTGCAGTACGACGTACTCACACGCGCGACGTCATACAAGTCCATCTCGGCGATAAACTGGTCCGTGTCGACACAGTCCTCTGGAATAGCTACCTCGATTTCAGGACTGCCGCCGTAGTTGTCCTTGTACAGTCGCCAGCTCTCCTTGTTGATCAGACGAAAGTCGCGCTTGATCGACAGACCTTGCCGCACCTGGAGTGTACCATCCGCGGGTGCGTCGGAAATCAGAGGCATGTTGTCGACCGGGCCTGGGTGGAAGGCTTCCTTTCCCTTGTGCTTGGTCACGAAGCAGAGCCAGTTGGCAATCCAACCCGCTTCCACTGCGTACCACGTCTGACCAGGCAGCGGCGTCGTCCGGTGCACAGACTTGAGTTTCCGGAACTCGGCTCGAACGTCGTTCTTCATGACACACAGGCTGCGGCTAAAATCGTCCTCGTGGGCCACCATCGTGTTGTTGCTGAGGTTGGGCACGGATTGGCTCAGGCCATGTCCGAGACCCGCAGGCATGGACTCTGTCGACTGCTTTCGCTGGTCACCTGTGATGCCGTACTGGTTATAGCGTATAAAGATAGAGCCGCAGTTTCTGTTTGCATCCTGTTTGACACCCGTCAGACAAGTCAAAGTACGAGAGAGAGAGAGAGCTTACCATGCCATGTGATCGCATTTCCATCGTAGGTTCCAGCGCATACTCCCTTTCTTCCGGAGCCATCTACAAGACATCGTTCAGATATACATATGTGTACAGTTGAAACGTAAAGGTACCTGTCGTAGCTCAAAGATGTCTCGGAGCGACAGTTGGGCAATGCCAAGGTCTTTCTTGATAAAGCCCATTTTCTCAATATGGCGGACGACGAAGCGCACGCCCGAGACTGTGGCTGCGTCCACCTCACCAAAGTCCGCGTTGAGTTCCCAAATCGGATTCAATGAGCTCTTGACAACCTCCGACTTAAAGCTAGCCACGGCCTGGGCATTGTGACTGCTGGACATGTTTGCGAACGATTTGGTGCGCTGAGGAAGGGCGCTTGCTTTTTCTGGCGGCATGTTGTTACCCGAGAGATTGGGCACGAGCGACACTTCGACCATGGTGTGTGAGGTAAAGTTCTTGTGCAGTGGGCGAAGGCCTCTAGCCGATGCGGCACAGACCGAGACGACGGCGGAAGGGTCGGCCATGCTATCTACGCGTGCACCTTGCCACTCTGCAGATAAGTCTGAAGACAGCAACGGCTGGGCGTAATTCGGAGTTAGCGCGAGGTCGTCGTTGCGATTGCCTTGTCGACGCATACTTAGACTAGGAATGTCTCGAGTCGAGAGTCGGTGGAAAGTGAACCCACCTGCTCTCTGACTTGAATAAAGTATACGGAGCAGTGGTCATGAGGCGAGTGCCGAAAATCACTTTTCGTGTGTCTTACTCGATCAAGCTAGTTAGTTATGCTTTGAGCGGAGAAGGAGGGACAGATAGAGCTAGCGAGGTGGTGATCACAGTCGAAAAGGTAAATAGTAGGCAGGTTCAATCTGTAAATGATCCTGCAAACGTGGGTTAACTACGAAAAGCCACGGGTGCGAAGCGTAAGAGAGCATGAGATGCGATTGTAGCCTGAGTTATCCCAATCAAATTCGAAAGACTTGTGTCGAGAGCACACAGAAAGTAACTCAGGCGTAGCTCGTTCTGGATAGCATCTGCTACTCTGCCTTTATGACGGAAGGCGCGTTGTTACTACGACGCACTACCTATCCAACTTGATTTCGCTGCGACTGGATTGGCACCTGTCATACAGTGGTCTTGACACGTCGTGCGTTTGTCGCACGAAACACCCGCTTAGGGAAATAAGACAACCCGCTTCCTATCCCATGACTGTTGGAGCAACCACAAATTTCCTAGTTTTGTAATCCAGTCAAGCGATGGAGGACTGCGAAGACGTGGAGGAGATACTACTCACGAGCAAAGACTGCCCAACCGTCACCTGCAGCAAGGCGAGTTGCATGCTCTACTCGCCCAAGAGGAAACTAGAATGCACATCTACCAGCACTGGGGATGACTGCTACACGGAAGCAGGCTACGACACCTTTCCGGGCACGACAGGCACGTGCGAGATTGAGTTTCAGTGCATGTTTGCAATCGTGAGAGAGAGTTCCAAGTGGGGAATTGTCTTTGATGACTTTAGTCGGCGAAATGACTATGTCGCAGCGCCGCTGACTGCTATCCACGACATTAATTTCACCTACTACGACACCCAGGTCGACACAGTCGAGCTCATTTCGAGCGAACGATACAGTCTGGCGAAAGGAGAGAGCAAGAGCATCTCTCTCGATACGACCTTCTTCGACACGCCCGATACGGTCCAGACCTTCCACATCCGAGACGTGGATCTATCGCCAATCATCAGCAACATCGTGACGTTCCCCAAGAATTGGACGGACGTGATGCTGTCGAATGCAAAGCTGGCGGACGTTCCGCCGCAACTGAAGGATTTGACACTAGGAACGCTGGACTTGTCTAAGAACGACCTGACAGACTTACCGCCGGATGCCTTTGTCATGGATGCGTTGACGAAACTGGATGTAGGAGGTAATCTGATGGAGTCCTTCGATCTAGACATCCCAAAGCTGGAGGTGCTGAATCTGACGAGCAACCCGCTCAATACTTTTCCATCCGTCATCTTCGGCATGAAAAGCTTGAAGGAGGTCTACCTCGAAGACTGTGGACTGAACAACGTCCAGCTTTCAGAGGAGCAGTACCAGTTTTTAACTGACTTGTCCACCTTTTCCATGCCATCTACTGCCGACAACTGTGGAGACACCCACGAACCGAAAACGACACACGGCAGTGCCGTCTGCGTCCAGACACCCGAGGTCCCTGATAACGGTGGCGACTACACACTTGTGCTGGCCATCGCCATCCCCGTCGGCATCTTAATACTCGTTATTATCGCTATCACGTGCTTTTGCATGAGACGACGAAGGAGTAAACAGGAGGGGGCGTACAGCTTAGCGACGTCGCCAACGATGGGGAATACTGCAGACCAGCAGGGATCCGATACGTGGGGTGATCGCGAACTGCTTGCACTGCGAGTGGAAAACCGGGAAGTCCAGGCGAAGAGGTTGTTGTCAAAAGGAGCGTTTGGCGAAGTCTGGCTAGGGACGTACGCTGGTGAACAGGTGGCGATTAAGAAGCTGCTGCAAGAGCGGAGGACCATTGAAGACGCAGAGACCTTTGCGAGGGAAATCAAGATGATGTCAAAGCTGGACCACCCGAAGATCGTCCGCTTCATCGGTGCATCGTGGTACTCTGCACTGTCGCTCCAAGCGATCACAGAGTTCATGAACCGGGGCGACCTCAAGAGTCTGCTGACGGCGCCTGGGGGCTATAGGCTGGAGTGGAATCCGGACAAGATGAACATTGCGATCGACATTGCCGACGCTCTCGTCTACCTCCACTCTCTCAGTCGTCCTTTGATCCATCGCGATCTCAAATCTCGAAACGTCTTAATTAACTCAAAGATGGAAGCAAAGCTGAGTGACTTTGGCGTCAGTAAGCAGCGGTCTGTCGACGAAACACTCACAGCTGGCGTCGGGACAGCGAGGTGGATCGCCCCCGAGGTTCTAGCTGGAAGCCGCTACAATGAAGCTGCCGATGTTTACTCGTTCGGCGTCGTGCTGTCGGAGATTGATACCTGCAAGCCGCCATACGACGATGCGACGCATGCGGACGGAAGTAGGATGCAGGACGTTGTCGTCGTCCAGCGCGTGTCCACGGGCGACCTCCAGCCGTTCTTCACTCCCAGGTGTCCTCCGGACGTCGCTGCCATCGCTTTGCAGTGCGCTCATTTTGATGCGAGTCGACGACCTCCAGCGATGCAAGTAGCGTACCAGCTCCGACAGATTAAAAAGAAGTGGGGACGTCAATCTACCTAGCAGGTGTAAATGCAATTCAGATAACTATTTTTGCTCGGAAACTCTTGTATCTAAAGTGTCGATAGTGTTTGTTTGGTGATTTAAAGGTAACCTGAGGGAATGGTATCCTCGAAAGGATTTTGGACGGTAGTATCCTAATGAAACGTGGTTGCAGCCAGAGCGTCAGTCGAGGCATTGAAGTATCTTATACAAGAGTCTGTGTGGGTTGAATAGCGCATGATGTGGCTGTGAAAACTAGATCCAATGTCTATGTTTCGCTTTATGCAAGATGATCATTGGTGCAATCCAGTTCGTCGTGATTGTAGAAAGCATGCGGATACCCTCAGTACGCACTTATTTCAGTCAGCTTGCTTGAATATGCCAAGAGATGCTCCCGATTCTTCCTTCGCAGTTGAAGAAACCTTTGTCTTCGTGGTTGCGCCAGCCTCCAGCACGTATCGAGCAAGACCGCATTTCGCAATATCCCGGGTAAGCGACAAGTGTTATGGCGGAAGAAATGAGTGAAGAGAAGCGCAAGATGCTCAATGGCGAGTTCTACGATGCTTTCACGGAGCAGCTCTCGCGAGAGCGAAAGGAGGCTCGGGAGCTGATGGAAGAATTTAGCAAGACCAAGATCGGCACGCCTGAGTCCACGGCGGTGCTCAAGAAACTCATGGGTTCCGCCGATGACACCACGCTCGTGGAGCCTCCCTTCCGCTGTGATTATGGCAAGAACATCTTTTTGGGCACCAACTGCTTCATGAACTTTGACTGCTGCATCCTCGACATTTGCAAAGTCCAAATTGGCGATGGCACCAAGCTTGGTCCTGGAGTCCACATTTACGGGGCGACGCATCCGTTGGATCCGGATCTCCGGGCGCAAGGTAAAGAGAGTGGGAGGCCTGTGACGATCGGGAAGAACGTGTGGATTGGAGGCGGCGCGAAGATCATGCCGGGAGTAACGATCGGGGATGACTCGGTGATTGCTGGTGGCGCAGTCGTGACGAAGGATGTGCCTCCGATGAGTCTGTACGGAGGAAATCCCGCCAAGTTCATCAAGAAACTTGAGAGAGGGATGGGAAAGTAGATAAGAAGAAAATTGAAATGCAATTGGTTTTCGATTATCCATGTACAATAAAATCTTTAGGCTGAGGTCAAAGGTGCCATCTTGGTAACGACGGCGTAAACGATGGCAAGGAAGGGCAGCAGGGTGACTGCAAAGAGCCACAATGGCATCGGTTGCACATTCTCTCTTGCCTCAGTCTCTGTTTCCGTTGGCTTCTCGAGCGGATCGTAGGAAATCGTGTACTCTGACTGCGCTGCAGAAGACAGAGCAGGATCCACCACATGGGTTTGAACAGCGGCGTAATGCTTCAGATATGTCAACGCATTGACAACGTTGCCCAGCACCAAGGTGCCAGGGGGTTTAATGCCCAATTTGCGCACTTGGTCTGGAATGCCGTCCAATGTGCTACGAACGGTGCTGGCGTCCATCATGGTCGCAGAGTGGATGATGGCTGCCGGAAGCTCTGGCGGGTAGCCTTTGTCTCGGATGAGGTTGGAGCACAGACCCTCGATGCGTCCAATGGCCATGAGGAAGATGGTCGTGCGGTGGGGACAGTACTCTGGCAGGTTTGGGAATCGGTCTTGCTTGCCGTGACCAGTGCACACGAGCACTTGGTCTGCAATGTCCCGCATGGTGGGTGGGATGCCAGCACTGAGTGGAGCCGACAGGGCACTGGAGATGCCAGGAACGACCTCGACGTCAAAGCCAGCATTCGAGTACACGACTGCTTCTTCACCTCCGCGACCGTAGAGGAACGGGTCGCCGTTCTTGAGACGCACGACTTTCTTACCTTGCTTTAGTGCATCCAATCCCCACGCATCTAGCTCCGCCTGTGCCATATCTGCCGTTCCACATCTCTTGCGTGCCGTCCTAATCTCACACGTGATGAGGTCTGCAATGGGCTTGGGCACGAGTCGGTCGAGCAGCACCAGGTCTGCCTCTTTGATGGCTCTATAGGCCTTCATGGTGAGGAGCTCCGGGTCTCCCGGACCAGCACCCACTAGCTGCACCTTGCCTCGCTGCATCTTGTCAAATTGACTGGAGTTGCTCGTACTCTCATCTTGAAATGAGGGTTTGACAGGTTGACAATCTCGCTCGTGATTGGCTTTAACGGCCCAATAAAAAATAACTTTTGAAAATACGCCCATGACGAAACCTTCGACCGGAAGCTCCTCTACGGACTCACTGGTATCCACTCCTTGAATTTCGGCGGTGGTGGCAAGCAATCCTCATGTCTTCCTATTCGCCACACAAGACCCACTCTACCTCGGAGAGCTGTGTTGAAGAAGGCGTCAGCCATGTCGCCTACGCGCTCAGCGACTTCTCCTACCTCGCTACGCCCACGCCATTCGGCCAGACGCTGGAAAACTATGTCGTCTCGGCGCGGCGCAATGTCTTCGATCAGGTCGGTAAAGTCGAGTCCGATCCGCTGTCCCAGGAACTGCTTGAAAAGGCGTATGACGCTGCCTCCAAGGGACAGTTCGCCACGCTCTTTGCCTCCTCTCCGTCGGCATTGCTACCGATGGTGCCTGCCATGTACAAACTCAGCCGCGCACTCTTGCCAGCCGTGGTCCACGTCGTTGCCAAGGACCACGCCGAGCTCATGGCTGTTCGCCAGACCGGATTCGTTATGATGCACTCATTGAGTGCCGAGGAATCGAGCGACATGGCTGTGGCTGCCCACGTCGCTTCTATCCAGTCCAACCTTCCTTTCCTCCACGTCTACGATGGAGACGTTGATCACAATGCCTTGGAACGCAAGGTTGCTTCTGGACCTCGTGCCAAGTTCACCAACTCGTTGCCGTCCTACAGCCGCTTGGCGCAGCTCATCGGCCTCAAACCGGAAGGTGGTGAAGCCGTCAGCGAGTTCCGCCAGAACGTCTTGAACCGTTCCAACGTCAACAAAGAAGAGGATGCTTCGCTTTACTTCCAAGTGGCTCCGGAGACAATCCAGCGATACCAGGAAGCCCCGAGGATCGTCCAGCAAGTCTTGGACGAAGCCTTCCCGGGCAAGAAATACGGCCTCTTCGAGTACCATGGTCACTCGGATGCTGAACATGTTGTCGTCGTCACGGGTACAGCCGCGCATGTTGTCAAGGATGCTGTCGAGTCGCTTGTGAACACTTGGGACGCGCCGGTGGGTGTTCTTGCCGTTCGCGTGTACCGTCCGTGGGACACTGAAATGTTCCTGAGCAAACTTCCATCGACTGTCAAGAGCATTGCCGTCCTCGACCGTATGGACGACGCCTCTGCGGTTGGCGCTCCTCTCTTCGTTGATGTCCTCCACTCCTTCGAGTCCGAACACTGGACCAGTCAAGAGAAGCCAACTCTCCTTGGCGGCAAATACGCTCCCTACAGCTCTGACGGTATCTTTGATGTCGTCACCGCCCGTACGCTTGTGGAGCAATTGGCCGCTGGTGAGCTGGATCACAAGTTTGTCGTCGCCAGCTCGAGTGAAGCGTCTTCTGCTGATGAAACGCAGTCATCGTCGGCTTCCTCTCAACAGATTGTTCGCGGTTTCGTGTCTTCACCCGACAGCTTTGAGGCCCCGTACGTGAAGATGCTGCTTCAGCTGTTCCAAGAACGAGCTGTGGTTGCTAACCTCGTACGCTCCTCCACCGTCTGGAAAGATGGTGAGGAGAGCGCGTCTGTTGAAAACGTGACGCTCGAAAGCGGTGACTTTGGATTCGGTGTCCACTTGGGTATCTTGGCCAAGCGTCGTCTGCTTCAAGAAAAGGTTCAAGTTCTTTTGAAGGACTCTTCCATTGCTCAGCGTCTCCAGAGCTGTCTCCAGGAGTGGCTGAACAAGAGCTCGTCCACCTCTGCTCTTGGTAGTGAAATCAGCGTTCTTCTTGCGACTGAGCGCACCAAGACGGATCGTCTGGAAGAGATTTGGGCGCTCAAGGACTACTTTGCTCCACTCAGTCAGTGGATCCTCGGAAGCCAAGAGTTTTCTCGTGACGTTGGTGCGTCTGGTGTTCACCAGGTGCTTGCCAGTGGTGAGAATGTCAACCTGTTGATCCTCGACACGGAGCCCATGCACAGCGTCACCAAGAACCACCGCAAGCGTGACCTTGGTCTGTACGCCATGCAGTACGGCAACGCCTACGTCGCGAGTGTCGCTCTGTACGACTCGTACTCGCAGGTGGTGCGCGCTTTGAACGAAGCCGATGCCTTCGACGGTCCGTCCATCGTCCTTGCCTACGCTCCGAGCAGCGAAGACATGGAGAAGGACACCAAGGAAGCTGTCAACACTGGCTACTGGCCTCTGTACCGCTACAACCCTGCGTTGGAGGACGTCGAGGGCGAGAAAGCATTCTCGCTTGAAAGCAAGACCATGAAGGACGAGCTCTTGACGTTCCTCAAGCGCAACAACCAGTTGAGCATGTTTGCCAAGCAGGCTCTGGAGACGCCCAAAAAGGACCAGTCCTTGACGGATGCGTACAACCAGATCAGCCAGAAGGCGTTGGACGCGTCCTTCCAGGCACTCTTGCATGGCTTCGGAGGCCAAGCGAAGGAAGAGCCGTGGCAGACGGACACCAAGCTCTTCCTGCTTGTCGGTTCGGACAATGGCAAGGCTGACGAGCTCGCCACGATGCTGGAAGAGCAGGCACTGTCGTTCGGAGTGAAGCAGGTCATCAAGATGGACATGAACGACATGACTATCGAGCAGTTGCTGGACGAGTCAAACGATGTGAACTCATACATGATCTTTGTGTGCTCTACGGCCGGACAGGGTGAGATGCCGGCCAATGCCAAGGAGTTCTGGAACGAACTTTCGGGCTTCACGGCCACGCTGCCGCTTCAGTACGCCGTCTTCGGTCTCGGAGACAGCCTCTACTGGCCGCGTGAAGATGAGAAGCACTACTTCTGCAAAGCTCCGATCGACCTCGACGCCAAGCTGAGTGAGTTGGGTGCCAAGCGCATTACGGACGCCATCAAGGCAGACGACCAGGACGAAGACGGTCCTCTGACCAAGTTTGACGAGTGGAAGCCTCTCTTGTGGGACCAGGTGGGCATCCCTAAGGACGTCGTTGCGAGCACGAGTGGCATGGAGAAGAAGCAGCGTACGAACGAAGAGATCAAGGCGCAGAGTAACTTTTTGCGAGGTACGCTGATGGAAGGTCTTGAGGACCGTTCCACCAAGGCGTTGGCTCCGGATGACACGCAGCTGACAAAGTTCCACGGCATCTACCAGCAAGACAACCGCGACCTGCGTGACCAGATGCGCGCCGAGAAGCAAGAAAAGGCTTTCTCCTTTATGATTCGCGTGCGTGTCCCGGGTGGTGTGGCGACGGCCGACCAGTACTTGGCCATGGATGCTCTCGCGGATGAGTACGCGAACGGTAACGTAAAGATCACCACTCGGCAGGCCTTCCAGCTCCAAGGCATTTTGAAGTGGGACCTCCGAGGAACGGTTCAAGGCATCAACCGCGTATTGATGGACTCCTTGGCTGCCTGTGGTGACGTCAACCGAAACGTGATGACGACGGTGAACCCGAGCTGCTCGACCGAGACCCACAACGAGATTCTGGACGTCGCGAGGGAAGTGTCTGCCCACCTGACGCCCAAGACGAGTGCCTACCACGAGATCTGGCTGGACAAGAAGATGGTTGCCGGAGGCGAGGTCAAGGACTTTGAGCCCATCTACGGTGAGGCCTACCTTCCCCGTAAGTTCAAGGTCGCCATCGCCGTCCCGCCGTCCAATGACGTTGATGTGTATGCCCACTGCCTCGGCTTCATCGCCGTCATCGAGGACGATGAGCTACTAGGCTTTAACGTCTCTGTCGGTGGTGGCATGGGTATGACGCACAACAACAAGAAGACGTATCCTCGTCTTGCGGACATGATGGGCTTCTGCACGCCGGATCAGGTCAAGGACGTGGCCGAGAAGACCGTCCTCTTGCAGCGCGAGTATGGTGACCGTGTGAATCGCAAGCACGCTCGCTTCAAATACACGGTCGAGGACCACGGTCTGCCGTGGATCCGTGAGCAGATTGAGACAATGCTCGGGTACAAGCTGCAGGAGGCGCGTCCGTTCAAATTCACGAGCAACGGCGACCGCTTCGGCTGGCAGAAGCAGTCCAACGGCCTCTTCCACTACACCATGCTCATCGAAAGCGGCCGCATCAAGGATATGGAGCACTCTCAGCTCCGCACTGGTCTCCGCGCCTTGGCCAACCAGTTCAAGAACGTCGAGTTCCACTTGACTCCCAACCAGAACTTGAGTCTGGTCAACATCACGCAGGAGCAGATTCCGGAGGTCAAGAAGCTCTTTGACACGTACTCGTTCGGCAACGACCAGTACTCGGGCATGCGCCTTAACTCCATCGCCTGTGCCGCTCTCCCGTTCTGTGGACTTGCCTTTGCCGAGGCCGAGCGATACCTCCCGACGCTCATCACCAAGATCGAAGACATGCTCGTGGCCAACGGACTTCGCGATGACTCGATCGTCATTCGAATGACTGGTTGTCCCAACGGTTGTGGACGTCCGTACCTGGGTGAAATCGGATTCGTCGGCCGTTCTCCTGGTATCTACAACATGTACCTTGGTGCCGGCCACAGCGGTGAGCGTCTGAACAAGCTGTACAAGGAAGCTTTGGACGAAGAAGGCATTTTGACGGAGCTCGAGCCGATCATCGAGGACTATGCGGCGAACCGTGACGAGGAAGAAAAGTTCGGCGACTTTGTCGTTCGTCAGGGATACGTCGAGGCCTGTTTGGCGGCTCCACTCGTGGAGAACCGTGCTGCGGGTGAAACGTTCCACGCGTAGATTTGGTGGCTTCGAATATGAATACATATGCAGCTTAATGAGATTGGATGAACGATTGTATCATTTCTTGTCTACCTAGTGGCGTCGAGATGAAAGCAAGGCGGAGGGTTCAAACCTAGCATTTGCTCTACATCCATACCGATTGCACGCAAAGCACTGTTTCATACACACTCTCGCCTACCTACACCAGCCTCCGCACTCGATGGCTTCGCTTCGCCACCAGTTGATCCATACGGCCGCAACCATTCCTCAGACCAACATTCGGCGCGTTGGCGTCGCAACGCTCGGGATGCGGGTCGCCGTCGGAAGTTGCCGAGAAAGACCAGAGTTCCGCCGTACGTTACCACCCTTCCTCTCGGCCCAGGCCGTCGCGTCTGTCGCGTCTTGGCGGACCAATGTCGGTGGTGCAGACGGTGGAGGACCCAGAGAGAAATCCTCCTCTTCGGCCTCCTCGAACTTTTCCGGCTTGGTATCGTCATACGTTTCGTCTGGCTTGCTAAGCTTGGATAAAAGCGGTGGTACGAATGCTCCATCCCTGCTTCGCTTGAAACTTGGCACCGAGATAGGTTCAAGTGACATCCTGACGCTTGCTTCAACGAGACTAGACGCACAGCTACTGTGACGACGAGAAAGACGACAGTCAATCGATAAATGTGGACTTTGGTCGCTAAGTTTCGCCTTCTGTGCCTCTGCTAAGAGCGCCCAAACGACGACGCAGTGGACAGTTGACGTATCGGAAACGCAGTCGGAAGTGAAAAAACTTCGACTGAAAACCCTTTTTGTGATGCACGTTCCCAAACGTGAAGCGCTTACCGCTGTGTCTGTTTAAACGGTTTCTGTGCTTTAAGAGAATACCGCCGTGGTGGAGCCGTGAGCGTCGCGAGACCTTTGTGCTGTCGACTCGCTATTTGTCACTCGTTCTCCGTGAAATCGCCTCAACGCCTAGTGCCTTCCTTGCAGTATGGCGAAGCGTGACGCTACCAGTTCTTGGCGACTCTCTCTCTCGAAGATGTCCAGCTTCCGACGTCCACGACTCCAAAATCGCGAATGAGCCATTGGCATAGTCAAAACAAATGAACCAAGCTACATGCATTCCAAACTAAGAAAAAGACAACAAACATTTGGCCAAATTGTCGCACGAATGTCCGCCGAATACGCTTCGTGTCGACAGTCGCAGACAGATCTCGTGTATCCACTAGCAGATCCACCAGCGAAACGGCCATTTCGACGCGTACTCTGTTGACGTTTACCTAGCAAGAAGATCGGACAAGATACAGCGCTGCTTCGAGGAAGATACAGCGACGTAAACTGCACACTGACTAGCGTCGAAATTGGGAGGTCGGACACGACTTTCAATAGAACGAAAGTGTAAAATAACAACTTCAACTAGTCAGATGGAAGATAGTAACATGAAGAGCTGAATGACCGACACTAGTCAGTCGATTAAATATCTTCTTTAAGATCTTTCTTTTCATCTGCCGACTTTTGAGAAGTGATAGGCTTTTATTTGTAGTTGAAAGGAAGACATACTGACAATTGCAGTCTGTCGATCGGGTTCCGCGTATGCATATATCCAAGGTAGCATTGAAAACGATTTGATCGATGCAGTATGGATATCAAGCTCATAGTTGACGAGCGTACATACCAACAAGACGTTGATCCTGCTCTTAAAAATTGGACTTTCAGTGTAATAGCTTGAAGCATGCCAGTGAGCTAAGGGACATATTAGAGCGCAGAAGGTATCACCTTCTTCTCATTATTTTCAAGGTTACTTAAATTAAGAGCTGGATGACTGGCGGGTAACGTTCTCTGCTAGTTTTGTAAGTCAATTTTCGAAACGGAATTTGACTGCCGTATTGGCACATTGGCTTTTTATATATAACTGCCATTTCGTTACTGTCATTGCGAACTACAGGCATTTCGGCACTTTCCAAGACTGGAAATACATGCTTGCGTTAGATAGCACAGTCTATTCCATAGCACCATTACCTAGATTTAGATGAAAGTGACTGTCAATAGCCGAAGTGTGAGCTCCTGGTGGCAGAAGGCACTCTCGGCGGAGGAAAGCATACCGAATTGACTTGAAACAAGCTAGCTTTCTTATTCGATGCATAAGACTTAAATGAAAGGTCAACTAGAAAATTGCCATATAGATATGCTAAATTCAGTTTTACCTTATCCAGCTCCAAGTTGGAGACAGCTTAAATTACCATGTTTTCATCGATGTAAATGTATTTTGAACTACTTGATCCTTGATTTGCACCATACTGTTGCACTTTGTAAAACTGGGCTATACTCTTGGACTTTAAAAAGCTCTTCGTAGTAGAAGTCTTACACAAAAGCTTGCAGCAAGGTTATACAACAGAAAAGTGTTTTCGATGAAACAAGCAGATGAGTTGCTCTAACAAGTCCAAACTAGGACTACAGCTTATTCCATTATAACTAAGATCAAGCGCTATCTACCTTTGCGATTGTGCAAATATATTCAGGCTACGATAAATTGCCTAATAGTGGCAAACAACATACGGCTTCTAGAGCAAAGAAATTCTTCGGTTCTGAGGACAAAAGACTCGCTGCGAAAGTGGAATGCTATTTCATCCTTTGATGTGGTATGTTTTTAACATGTCGGACAAGTTGAAGGCCTTTAAAACCAGTGTAGCTATCGCCCAAAATCTATATAATCCTGCACTTGCCTAACCACAAATATTTGGGAAGGACAATTTTGTCCTGAAAGCATTCAGTTCATACAGTTTTCCCATCGCAGAGAGCTTTTCTTGTTTTGGCTGTATTCTCCCACTTATATAGATTTTCCATGTCGCTGCTTCACGCGCTCTAGTGATCAACTATGAGGTTAGAGAATGCTATTGCTAGAACAAGCTTTGTCGATCGAGCAGTAACGAAAAAGTTCTAATCTCTAGTGCTGCTGGTATACTTTCAATACATGAGCTCTCATGCTTGAAATGAACGAGGGGCATGGACACTTGGTAGATAAATGTATATTAATTATCCCATTTAATGGTCATGACGACCAAGTACATTGACAAACGCTGGGAAGGAACAAGAAGACAGAAAGCGAAAGTTGATGGTGCTTTAAAGCGTTTTTAATCAGATCGGAGGTGCAGGACAAGCAAACGTTCATAGTGATGGGAGATACGCTCGTCTCTATTACATAACTGATTCTGACCAACAATTTAAGATCATGATGGATGAAATTAGGTGAGCTTTGACATGAAATTGCCTAAGATCGTTGCTATTATATCAAAGGCCGCATGCATAAGCTGCTATAGACATCGAAATGCATTGCAATGAAGCAGGTATAATGTAGCTACTGTTTACCAACAAGAGCCTATGATAGAACAATACTATCGAATTAAAATTCTCGCATTATCGGGCTGTCAAGTTCGAAGCTGCTTCACCCAAGTGTTTCACTCGAAACTGACCTCCCTACAGTTGGTGATCTTCAAGATCATGGACGGGAAAGATGTATAGAAACAGAGACATTAAAACTTGGCTAGTGTCGGAACGTATCGTCTCCAGAAGCATCTGCCAAGGAAATAATGTGCTTCATCATCGTCCAATCGACCTTCAATACATCTCTAGACTAGTTTTAGTGCACCATCGCGTGAGCTCTCTACTTGCATCCAAAATCACGCACTTCCGAAGATTTCTAAACATGTGTTTCTTAAGAAGACATCTTGACAGGAGTCGAACGTAGATGACTGTCAACACTTCAGGCAACTGAGCCGATGAAGACCAGTAAGTCTCATTCGGCAATTCTCCTCGAAAGACAAAAGCCACTCAACCACCCATCATCTGCAATGGTCTTATCTTCGTTCCAATTTATCGCGGTCTCCGCTCTGACCTTGCCGTCGGTGATCACTGCTCACGGTGTCATGGCCAAGCCTGCACCAAAGTATGATCCGTCCTTCTACGCTGGAAACTGGCGTGCACTCATTGACGGCGACGCACTTACCCCACCGGCAGGCAAGACTTTCAACAACTGGCCGAACATTGACCAGAACGCTGCCGTCATTGCGGAGGCCTTCAAGAACTCCCAGTACGAATCGTTGAAGGACTTCCTCATGGACAAGCAAGATCTGAGCCGTGCATACGAGGGCATGCCGACTGCCCCCGATCCGAAGTGCGGATGGTCCAAGCCGAATGACCAGCCGCAAGAGCTTCCGGACAAGGTCATTTGGGAAACTGGCCCAACTGACCACCAGTTCAACCACCCTGGCCCATGCGAGATCTGGTGTGACGACACTCTCGCACTTCCATACACGGACAACTGCCGTGAATCCTTCCCGAACGGTGAGGTCACGTACGACAAGGCTGCGTGTGAGGGCAAGAGCGAGCTCGTGATCTACTGGCTTGCGGTGCACATGCCGCCATGGCAGGTGTACGGTGACTGTGCCAACCTCGCCGGTGCAAAGGTGGGCGGTGAAGCCGACGCGGAGGACTCGAATGCAACGATGCCTGCCCCGCCA